>DWNJ01000064.1:0-20510 GCA_018250275.1 Udranomia eurus | reverse complement strand
ATTGGATAAAATCCAAGTAAAAATTATATCAAAACGGAAGGTAGACAAGATATTTTTACATAGATATCTTTTTGTGATATATTTTTATTGCTTATGATTTATAAATCGAGTATATTCAATAAAAAAATCCACAAAAATCATATCAAACTGGTAAAATCTTTTGTCAAGAATTGCAAAGTATTTATTTTCGTCTCGTCATTTCGTTCACACCTAACATAGGTAATTAATCTCATAACTTTTCTAACATAATTAATCTCATAACTACTATACTACAAATTCATTTATTTATGTATTATTATTACAAAATATATTATTACATAGTAACATGAAGGTTTCTTCCATACCCAGGTGCCCGGCAAGTCGGTGCTAGACGACCACGAGGACAACTTCGCCATCGTGTTCGCGGCCATGGGTGTCAACATGGAGACGGCCAGGTTCTTCAAGCAGGACTTCGAGGAGAACGGCTCCATGGAGAACGTGTGCCTGTTCTTGAACTTGGCCAACGATCCTACCATTGAGAGGATCATCACACCGCGGTTGGCTCTCACCGCCGCCGAGTTCTTGGCTTACCAGTGCGAGGTGGGTTTGAATCAAGAATCAAATGGTTTTATTCATTACTAGACGACCCGACGAATTTCGTACAGTCTGAGAATCAATGTTGTGTTCACTTGAATAATAGTAATGTTATCTACAATAAATTATAGCCTGGAGACAAAAGTGAAAGAAAAAAACTCCTAAAGTAGAAGAATCAAGAAGATCTTTCTTATTATGCACCTCTTAGTAACATTATGATGCATTTCTTAGCTAGGTATCAACTTATTACAAGGCATAGGTCTCATGTAACTGTGACCTAACTTAGCTTATGTATACATAGAAGTAGGAAAAATTAAAAGTGATATTGATGAAATTTATTTTATGTTTGCTAGGGGATGTTTACTTTTTATTGAGTTTGGATAATCTGATCGAAATGAAAATATTGTACAGAGAATTTGTACTTTATTTGTGTGTTTTTAACAACTGTAAAAGAAGAGAGACAGAAAAACTTACAGTATGTCTCTAAAACCTTAACGTTGAATCAAGTTACAAAATATAATGTTTTGTCGCAGAAACACGTGCTGGTCATCTTGACCGACATGTCCTCGTACGCCGAGGCGCTGCGTGAGGTGTCCGCGGCCCGCGAGGAGGTGCCCGGACGACGTGGTTTCCCAGGTACACTACATACTGTTTTTTTATGTAACCGCGGGGTAGCTAACGAGCATGCAGTCCAGCTAAAAGTGTTCTCTGCCTCTAATTATAATTAGGTCTATCTAGTATAATGTTTTGTTTTGAATATTTGATTGGTTTTTATATAAATACTAAAAATTACGCACACTGGCGGATTTGTTGTACAACCAGTGCATACAGAAGTGAAACCCGTGTGACGATGCGCACGTATACCATACGATTTGTGTACTGTCCGCCATATAAGTTTCTGAACATGACAGATCCGAGTCTGAGTTTAAAATACATATATATCCCACAGATACTAGAAAAGAATTTATGCTTTCACATAATAGAATAATTTTAAATGTTTAGTGGAGGGGGTGCATTTTAAAACTGGAAGAGGTCTACCTTTTGGTTGAAGGTGCACTCCATACTACTTAATCACACCTACATGAATTCAATTATTCGTTCATATTTCTTTCTTAACTGATTGATGTTCATGAATTCAAAACATTAGTTCATATCTCTTTCTTAACCAATGCCCTCTGTCTCCAGGTTACATGTACACCGATTTGGCCACCATCTACGAGCGCGCCGGGCGCGTGGAGGGCCGCAACGGCTCCATCACCCAGATCCCCATCTTGACTATGCCCAACGACGACATCACTCACCCCATTCCTGACTTGACGGGTTATATTACTGAGGGACAGGTAGATAATTTTTTACTACTAACATGTCGATGGATACTAGTAAAAGTTCACCTCCAGCTGAGCTCAAAGGCTTATTAGTAATTTCGTTATCACCTCCAGCTGAGCTCCGCTTGTGTTAGGAGTGGGTCCACGTTAATAGTCCAATGGAGGAGTGAGGATCTACTCCACGATATCTCGACCGAAGTCCGACACATTGGAATATAGCCGCTTTATATAATTTATATATAGTTTCGCCTAAATGTTTAATGCTTACTTGGAGCGTCATTTTATATAGATTTGTGTCACTTTAAGTCGCCATTAAAGCTCATTGATATCTTTCACCCCATTCAACCAAATTTAAGTAGACACACGTTCACAAAATGTGGCCACATGACATAACATCTGTTCTCTCGCAGATCTACGTGGACCGTCAGCTGCACAACAGGCAGATCTACCCCCCGGTGAACGTGCTGCCGTCGCTGTCCCGTCTCATGAAGTCCGCCATCGGCGAGGGCATGACCCGCAAGGACCACTCCGACGTGTCCAACCAGCTGGTCCGTGTTACTTATATATACATTTTGTATTACTGTAAGGTAGCAAGCTAGTATCCAGTCCACCTGATGGTAAGTGGTCATTGCTGCCCATGGACATCTGTAATCAACCGAAGATAGTGTTGATAGAGAAGAAGAAAGCGTTGCTATGCGAGGACTAAGTTGAAACGCCTCGAGATTTATGCTAACTAAAAATGATAATTGATAAGGCTGTAACTAAAGTCCTCTTGTCGGATTTTTAGTGGATTCTAGACATTTTCAACTCACGAACCCCTAGAGAGGTATCGCGTGCTCCATGGTAAGGCATCGCGACCCCCAAGTAGGAGATGCTCCACTTGGGGGTCAGGAGGAGTTTAAAAAGCACCGCCCCAAGCATGTGCACAATTTGCTTATGTGCTGACCCGGTTGTAACCCAGTGTACACGTTGCAGTACGCGTGCTACGCCATCGGCAAGGACGTGCAGGCCATGAAGGCCGTCGTGGGCGAGGAGGCGCTCACGCCCGACGACTTGCTCTACCTCGAGTTCTTGACCAAGTTCGAGAAGAACTTCATCACCCAGGTACGGCTTAAATGGTTTATTATCTTTGTTTGTTGCTCAACTATTAGTTATGTCAATCCGTGTGCAAATTTTTATCAAAATGAGATTATATGACGAAAGAAGATAAAAAAAATCCAAAAAACTTCTTATAATTTTTTTTAGCTGTCTAAATTAATTGAAAATAAGCATACAGAGTTCCTAAATATCCCTAACTCTCCTTACTTATCCCATTAGAAATGCGAGTTGAAAGTAAATCTATTATGCTTTACTTACTCAAACGATCATGAAATTCTCACATGTTCAGTAAATTACAAATAAAATGTTTATAATCAAAGTTGAATTGTAAAAACTGATCATTTACCAATCAGTGAAATGATACTATAATACGATACTCTTCATCTCCCAGGGCAACTACGAGAACCGTACAGTGTTCGAGTCGTTGGACATCGGCTGGCAGCTGCTGCGTATCTTCCCCAAGGAGATGTTGAAGCGTATCCCCGCCTCCACCCTCGCGGAGTTCTACCCACGAGACTCGCGCCACTAAACCCATAACCACACCGTACCGCGATCGACCTTCTAGTGGCCACCGATGCTACCATCATAGTGGTCTATCTACCTTCTAGTTCGGACGTACAATGTTGCTGTGTTATCAACTTGAACTTATTATCTTGGAAAATTTAAAACGGAATACTAAAGGTGACCCTGTTGTGGTCACAATGTTAGCTAAGAGAGCTCAGCATTGATCACTATAGCGAGTTATTAAAAGTTATACGAGTCATGCTATTGAGATTGAATTTAGTCAAATCTAAATGAAGGAAACGAATAGCATTTCCTGCGTCTTTCCGTGTCATACGAGAGATGAAACAAGATATCATATTCTTGGCACATATCTGTCAGGGTCATTTACATCTGACCATGGGCATTGTACCATGAAGGTTTTCAAGAGTTTGTTACACAAGAGAAATGAATATGAATGCATTTATCAGTATTTCATTTCGTGGTAGAAGTGTATTTTGCTATGTTATTGTTTCACGTCAAATTGTAAGACCTTTTACCATGGAAAATTAAATGTAGAAAAGAAGCTTCGGTAATATCCTCAGTGTTCGGCAAGGAGACTATTATTCATAGTGATTTTTATTGTTCTACTCTTAGCCGATCGTTCGCTAGAATGTCTGGTCGCGGTTAACATGTAAGATATTATACTGTTTAAAATTAGTAAGTTGTTGATAGTTTATTATGTGTATCGCGATCAAGTTACAAAATTATGACTATCTTGTTGCTATTTAATAATATAAAAGGTTCTAAAGGACCAACGTCCTTAGTCAACTCAGTCGTTGGGTAATGACGTTGCTACTTTTAAATAAATGTTGCCGTCTTGTATATATTATCCTCATACAAAGTAGAATGTACTCGGTGATAAATTACTGTATTCTAAATATATGCTATTATTGGTCGGTGCTTGTCACACTATTAAATAACTATACAGATATGTTTATTTTTTGTGCACAAATTGTTGAGATGTGTTCAAAATTTATTGCAATGAAACAATATTATAGTAAATTATTCAGACTTAATGTAATAACACATCTGTGTGATATTTATATCTTGAATTCACTCGACATAAATGTTTTGTGTAAATAAAGTGTATTATTTTTCATAGCCCCGTAACTAGCGTTACATTCCAAAATTGTGCTCTCCTTTCACTTCCAAGCGAGATGCTGGCATAGTTCAATGTTTAAAGTGAATTAGGATTATATTGTTTGAATGGAAATAAAAGTTATAAAGGTTATGTATGGTTCTTTTATTTACAAACAATAATTAAGTATTGGTATGGTTGGTGATATCAACGATTTAATTTAAATATTTTTTTATTAATAACATGGTAAGAATACTTCATAATTTTTAGTAACTTTTTACCGAGTTGATCTTTATAAAATAATCATTGCATTAGCTATATATCCTATCATATTCTCACCTGGTTTGCCTACAGATGTCATATAGGATTGATGTTCTGTATGTCACAATGCCTACTGATGGTAGTGACCGTTTTCCCTCACCGTTCAACTCGCCGCTCACAACATTCGCTCTAAGCCGCGGTTTCTTACGTTCCTCTTGTTTATCCCATCAATCGCAAGTAGAACGGCCGCAGTGACCAACCTATTTAAATTGGTCGTGAGCGTTGAGTAAGAGCGCTTGGAGACGTCCGTTTTTTTTTACCTGATATACCGTTCTTACCGGATTCGCGGTGGTGTATGATTTATAATGTGTACATGCACCGGACATCGGGTTTTCGGTGAATAAAACGGACGTCTACAAGCGCTCTAAGGCTACGCTTACTTGCACGTGTTTTCGTACGAATTTTGCTCGTGCGTACACAAAGTAATAAGTTTCGAGGAGACTTCATTTTTATTGATTGTAAAGCCATAAAACTTTGCATTAACAGTATTATCGTAATACTATTTTTACTCTATTTGTTTCGCCGACTTTCCGTTTCGTTTTCGGCTTGCGTCGTCGCTGCAAACGCTGCCGACGCGTTGGCATTGTGTGAGCCACACACGTGATTCCAAGGTAACGATATCACTATTGTGCGAGTGAAATTAACAGATTTTTTTGTTTATAAATACTTAATTTTTGGAATAATTTTGGGAATTTTTGTAACATTGATTTTCGACTTTTTTCACAGACGTGATCAGTAAAAGCAGTAGATATCACTATATATTTTTTTCTGTAAAAATAGTAGTGTATAGAAATAAATACAAATGCTATAAATAAAATATTTCAGCCAAATCGTTGAATCTGGGTATCATACCCAAGAAACTAGCAGCATTACCTTGTTGGATTATTTATATTTTAATTTCAAAAACTATCTACTTTTAAATTCAGTTTTTGCGTTCACATATTAAAAAATATGTTTATTGCAGTAGGTATTAAAATGAAACTACCAATCGTTTTTATTAACTATATTAAATTTAAGATTACAATTTCAAAAGTGCAAATTAAATGCGCTCCAAAATGAATTTTTTGCGGATGTTCAACACTGGAATGAAAGTTACCTTTTGTTAGGTAAGATGGGTATGTTCCTTCAGTTTACGAATAAATATATACTAGAAAATACAGATATAATGTTCATTACATAATATTTAAATCACAGATACTCATAATCTAAACCCGAAATGCATTTGTCGATGAAGATATTAATTAAGTGGTACCTGAAGCCTTTAGATGTATTGCCTACTTATGTTTCTATGATTTAAATAGAATGGAGATTATATTGTGACTAAATATATCTTAACTTAACCGGCGATACCAGCGATGGCTTCAGACGCGAAGTATTTCACATCGACGTCGGGGTCTACGTTCAATTTTTCGAGGACTGGCTTCACTTGTGGCTGGATCACAGCAGGATCGAGATAGGGCGCCATCTTTTGGAGGGTCTTAGCAACGTTAAATCTCACGTTGGCTACATTATCATCGGCCATAGACAGGACCGTGGGTAGGAGTACTCTTGTGGTGATGTCCTTGCCACACACCTCAGAGAGGACATTGATGCAGAATAAGTATGTCATGCGGTGCAGGTAGTTTTGTTCACGGGACATTGCCAACACCTTGGGTATGACGTTGGTCTCAGCCCAGGGTGCGCCGTACTGCTCCACGAGTTTCTTCAAGTTCAACGTGGCCGCTTCACGGATAGCGTACACGTGATCGATGAGCCAAGACATGCAGAGTCCAGTGAGTTTCTCATCGAAGAACTCTTGTCCAAGTTGGCCAGCTAGCAGTGGCATGTGTTCTATGATGGCGAGTCTCACACGCCATTTTGTGTCTTCAGCGAGCTCAACAATCGCTGGAAGGAGGGACTGGACCAGCTGTTGTATTCCAATCACCTCATTGACGCATTCCAAGTTGGATATGATATTCAGCCTCACTTCCGGGCACTCGTCTTTGAGTTGTGTAAGGAACAGGGGCAGGAGGTGTTCGATGGTGTTCTGTCTGCCCACAATGGGGCTGAGACCCATGATAACGGAAGCCAGGGCTGACTTGACGTGTTGATTGGGGTCGCACACCAGGTCCTTGATTTGTGGCAGGATCATGTTCATTATGATGTGTTCTTGGTGGGCCTTGTCTAAATTCATGCAGAAATCTTTCACCTGGAAGCATAGAAAGAGTTATGTCAAAATTATTGAATGGCCTAATTTAAAAAAAAATTATGAACACAACACTCGAGTTGATTAGAGATGTCCATGGGCAGTTGTGACCATTTCCCATTAGGTGGACTGTTTTCCTTAGCTACCTCCCAGTTATGAAAAACAAAAGATAAGTTCTTCTTCATGACGATAATACTCACTTTCCCAGCGGCAGCAGCTTTCACTTCAGCCTCTGTATCTTTCAGCAGAGCCTGGAAGATCTGCGCGAGGTCCGAGCGAGCCAGCTCCGGTCCTACAGCTTGTTGCAATTCAACAAACCTGGAAAAGAGAATTAGAATTAATTATGTGTAGTTTGTTTTCAGCTCGTTGAGGGCGCATAGCTTCTAGGCGTTTATAATATGGTCATTTCAGGATTCAGGAATCAAAAGTGGCTAGAAATTAAACCGGTGTAACCATTTTATGGTTTAGCATTGCATGCGTTATCGACGATCCGCATCCGACGCGCCAGGTGTCAGCCCGAATACAGCCTATATCAAACTAGGCAACTAACTAGGGAACTAGATAGAGCGGTGGTGGAGGTGGTACTGCTACTCCTGGGCACTCACTTGTCGACGACCATGTAGCGGACGCGCCAGGAGGTGTCCCCGGCGCGGCCGCGCACGGTGGGCATGACGAGCTGCTCCATGTCCTCGGGCGGCAGCAGCGCCGCCACGGCCG
Organism: Udranomia eurus; assembly: GCA_018250275.1. NCBI lineage: Eukaryota > Metazoa > Arthropoda > Insecta > Lepidoptera > Hesperiidae > Udranomia > Udranomia eurus. The sequence continues at coordinate 12,670 of DWNJ01000064.1, read as the reverse complement.
CGCAGGCCTCCGCCGCCAGCAGCCGCACCGAGTCCTGCTCGTCCTGAGGGTTCAATTAAAAATCAAATATTTTTATTTACTATAAGGTATACAAGTACACTTAACGAACGTCATATACATTTTTTTAGGATTTCTGATAGGATCAAAGTTGTTTCTTAAGTCGACCACAAATGCGTTGTTTGATTGAGCGTGTCTCCCTGACCAGAACCTTCAAACCAGAACACTGCTGTTATAAGGCAGAAATAGGTGTGGCGGTGGTGCCTCCAGAGTCGAACGTTATGTTCTTGGTCTTCTTTGAAGGGTGTGGTCAGGGAGAAACCCTTACCCGAGGCGTTACAATATAAAAAAGAACTTTGATCCTATCTCGGGTTGGTTACAGACGTCTCTTTTGCTACCTCCCAGTTGTGTATATAACAAAAAAAAAACTAACCTGCGCGAGATTGATGAACATCGGGATGAGGTCGCTCTTCACGTACTCGACCTCGACGACGCGCGCGAACTCGCCCAGCTTGAAGGCGGCCGCGCGCCTCACCATCGGCGTGTCGTCCTGGCACAGCGTGCGAAAGTGTTGTCGCAGCTCCGCCTTCACGGCGGCCGAGACGCGGGTGTAGCCCACGCTGGCGACACAGAGACGCAATAATGAGAACTGGAGATCGCCTAGCGGCCGACAAACATCGTCCGTACATCATAGAATTGATTATCAGTTGTAAAATACCTATACTTTTATACCTATGGAATAATTAAAAATATTTTTTGGATTACACAAAATTACATCAATTGTTTGACATTTCCTATGCTTAATTATTCTTATAATTAAAAAAAAAAGATATAGTAATATAATATGAAATTTAAAGAATTATGCTAATGAGATCAAGAATGTATGCACATTTAATTTCTGGTACCCACTGAATCATCATTAAAATAAAATGGAATTAATGTGGGAATGTAATATAAAAAATATTATCTACCTAACTGAATACTAACCTAACTAAATACCTAATTAATTACATTAACCAATCATAAAATAATTTATATTTTTGTTCCAACTTAAGTTTCAAATGAATACATAACCGTTGATATTTTTTGATACTATTGGATCATCAAGAACATTATTTTGTAAAAAATATTCTTTTCTTTTTAACTTTGTCAACACTGCACTTGCAGTAATATCTACTTAGTAATAATAGTTTAAAGTTTTTTAACTATATTTGCCTATATGCACACCTCAACACTCACACCCAGTTTATTATTATATTTTAAGTTGGACAGCTGTGGAAAATTATATAAAAATCAGTTCGATTCGGAGATTAGCCCGGACAAAGATGGTGACACGGGGTCTGTCAGTGAAAGTTCCTTGAAAATCGGTCCAGCCATTCCAGAGATTACTCCGTACAAACAGTGAGAAATTTAAAAATGGTTGATTAGGTATTAATATCATAAACGTAACACAATGCACTTGAAAAAACCTAGTTATTTTGAAATTATAGACAAACACTTCAATTTTATTTATATGTACAGCTGTATAGATTAACACATATTCATGTATGTGTATTATTATGTAAACATACTTGGTTAATACATGATTTTATTTTTATTAGTAATGTAGGTGAGATATCTGGAGTATGTACTAATATCCCATGTTGCTCATTAAGTATGGTTGATAAACATTCCTTTGAATACATACCCCAGGTAATATAATAATTGTTTTATATACAATCTCCCAAGAAGTTGATTAATCGCATTTGATTTATACACAAGTTTCCTGCTGCAAACCATAATAATTTAAGGAAACTGGATATTATAATGATGTATATTTGGTAATTGAATGCTATATATGGACAATTGATGATCTCTATTGTTTTTTTATAACTGGGAGGTAGTAAATGAGTATTCAGTCCACACGATGATAAGTGGCCATCTGTGATGAACCCAAGTCAGGATCAAAGTTCTCTCTTAGTAATTAACTAATGCATTGCTACCCCTGAGGACTAAGTTGGAACGCCTTAGTTAAGTATGTCTCCCTGACCACACCCTTGAAACGGGAACACAGCAGCAAGAACAATTCTATATAAGGCGGAAGTGCCTCCCGAGTTGAACCGTAAAAAGTTCTACCACCTTCATGCGTGTCTATTTAAGTCAGAACTATCAATTATGTAATATAATATTAATCATTAATTAAGTGTGTTCATATTTTTTATACCTCAAATTAATTTTCCTTACTTCTCGATTAACAATAAATATATCATAAATAAAAATAACCTATAACAAGGATATATGAAATTAATTTTGTGAATTTAAAAAGACGTTGCATATAAATGATTCATGTACTCTGTAACTACTAACCTTAGAAGCCCGCAAGCAGAGGCCCTAGATGTGAACCAATCGCCACCGGCCAAGCGTTGTACCAACGGCACGAAATGCTGCTCCAAGGCTTGTGGAGTGTGGTGCGCTGCTACTGCACGGAGGGATGCCACAGCCTTGTCCCTGACCACCGTCTCCTCGATAGTGGCCAAGGACTCCAGAGGTGGGAGCAGACAGTGTGCATACTCGCCACCGCCGACGAGGTTTATGAAGTTACCTGTAATATTTTTTATTTAATTTTATTAATGAAGTTGAGTTAGTTGTTTATGCCATTCTTTGTATCATTTGTTTGATGTATTAGAAGTTTTCTAACAGAACAAATTGTTCTGGATGGCCACAATCCTCACCCGTGAGATATTGGAATTTAGAAAGGAGAATTTAAAACTTTACCTATTGTTTTTCCTTGTGTAGGATATATTATTATATTATATTCCCTTGTATTGGTACATATTTGTAGAGGCATTTATGATACAAACTGTGGTATGCCATTATGTAAAAAAAAAGTTGAAGTATTTAAAATGCTTATTTCTCTATATTTCTTATCCTATTGACAAACAGAATTTTAAATCCCACACATTTTAGATGTATAATTGGATTTATTGTTGAAATGAATTTGTGTCTGTATGAAAAGAATAGAACTTGAACAATATTTTGCCAATTATAAATGTTAGTCACTGTAAGATATAGAGGGAATTTTATTAATTCTAAAAATTTAAGTCACAGGCCTAAAGCTAGTCGCAGTTAAAATAAGACATTATGCAGCCATAGGGAAACAGGTGTACGTCTGTTTATGTAAAACAAAAATAGATCACTGGGTGCCAACCAATAGAACATGTTCCATGTAGCATAGATAGATAATAACCGGAATGATTATACCAACTCCAAAATGGAGGATTTTCTACATTCTATTGGTATTTTTATTTATTTTTTCTATTATATAATTTTTCTTGTATAAATTTTTTAATAAACATAAACACAAAAAAATATGCAGTTTTCTCGACTGGTTTGTGTGATATTATTTTCAGAAATTGATGGGATGAGATATTTTACTGTAATTGTAGTATAATGTTTCTTTAAGCAATTTAAGTATGTAATGTAATGTGTCCACATCCAAGTGTTAAGTGTCCACTTCCAAGTGTTAACTTCCAAGAGTAACTAAGTATATATCTATAAAGGTTATTATAGATATATACTTAGTTAAAAAGAAAAAAGATGGAATAGTCAAAATAGAATTTTCAAAACAATAATACAGTTGTTCTATTCTTCCCACTAAAACACAAAGCTATGATTGTCATGTTAATAAGTAAATTGATGAAAACAAAATGATACAACAGCTTAGTATATTCTCCAATTGGTATTAGACTTCAGTAACCTCACTGTCTTTGAAGGGTGTGGCAAAGAACATAAAATTGCTATTCATTCAATTTCGGTTCTCAGGGATAAATCACATTTTAGATTACTATCTTGTCTTGGTTACTTGTCTATCTTCTTTGCCAGTTGGTGGACTACATGTAATTTGGTACCTCTAGTCATTAAAGAGAGTATTGCCAATACTCAGTACTGATAAAAAAAAACAATGCTACGAATACAAAACAATACATATTATTATTTGATCAATAATATAATATGGCATGGGAAAATTATTGGTATACTTTTGCTACATAATGAAACATACTTGTATACTTAGCAAATGTGTTTTAGAAATACAATGTTAGCCATATTAGTTTTACAATATTTAATTGCCATACTAGGCTCCTATTAGAATCTATAAATAGATAACTAGAACGGTTACATGCAAATCCCATTTTGGGTGGAATAAAGAAAAGTAGGTATTATCGTAGTTAAAATAGATTGAATGGGCACATAAGCACATGAAATCTGTAGGTGCGACACTTACCGAGTTGCTCAGCTAGAGCCAGGAGTACTTCGTCTTCATCATAAATGGTCTCCGTGAGGAATGGGATCAGCTCAGATCTTGTTCTCTCGACGCCGAGGGCCAGGGCGATCGTGGACAGCTTTTTGATAGAGTTCAACCTAAGCTGCACATCTTCATTTTTCAACTCATCTATCAATACCGCAATCGGATACAGTGATTCATCCGTCCCGGAATCGCTTGCCGCCATTATACGGTCCTTTTCACAGTAATGCCCTATTTATCGACGCGAAATGGATCTGTGCACACGAAACGATTTAGTACGTTATTTTTTTGTAATATCTTACGCATTTATTGGCATTTAGTAGCAAAATGGAAGTCTGCTTTGCACATAGATAATGTATATAATATACTCCATAGACATTTTGATCTAGACCACAGATTATTCAGATATACTACGTGCATTATGTATGAACCATAGATGATACATTCTACACAACTTTTGTGTATGATTATTTGTTATATACCGTCGATTTCATTACTTAAGAGATAGAAATACGACAACACTAATGTTACTGAATTAGTTATAACAATAATTAAGATTTTTTCTCATAAATACATACTATACAAATACAAAAAAGTAGAAGAGGATAGTTTAAAAATAACAGTTTTATGAAAATATGATTTTTTTGCTATAGCAATAGTTTAGGCTCTATGTTCTATTGCTAGCTTTAAATTTTATTAGTAGCAAAAGGCATACTACAAACTGCCACAATATAATGTCTATGAGAAAAAAAAAACGTATATAATTTCAGTCATTTTAATTGTTGACATTTCTACCAAATTTGTTATTTTCTTTGACGGTTTCCAAATGGTTTTTTTATATAGTTAATCAACCTTGTTAAATAAGTTGCTATGGGCCAAGATGAAGATGATATTAATGCCTCTATCGCACATATTGTGCTGCTCTGCGTGGCCAGCAAGGGAGTTAGCCGAATGCATAGTCGGAGTTTCACACATCCGGGGATGCATGTCAACTTCTTCATACACGGAATATTGGGATTGCTCCACTATCAAAGTTAGAACTATTATTTGTTATCACGACGACTTCTCAAAGGCTAACAAAAGTTTTTAGAATTATTTGATTTCGCTCTCGATGTTAAATCATGTCCCGTATATTTATTTGTAAGTTTTTTATTAAAATAAAGTTCGCGAGATTTTGCTTATTTGTACCAGTTGTTATGCAGTATATATTCGAAATACATATTTTCAGGTGGCCGCTTCAACAACGATTTTAAGCCAGCCTACAACATAAGCTACAAAGCCACAAAATACTTGGCCCTGCCTTGTTTAAATGCGGATCTATATAGAGGCGATTCGACTCTCAGCACTCTACATCTTGTCTCTGGCTTGATACCTTTCGCAATGGCGTTGGCGGGAAATGACAACGACCAATTAGGAAATTTGGTTATCGCGTGCAATATCATCTCTCTCGCCCATTTTTCTTTACAACATAATAGAGAATGGGGTTGGTATACAGCTGGTGCGAGTTTGTTCACGTATTTTTTGACTCCTCAAATGGGTCCCAAGGTCTTATACCCCTTGGGTTTGACTCTAATGGAGTACTGCGGATACAGATTGTTCCGTGCACAGTTTGAGACTCCCTGATTGTTAAATAAATCTTTGATTGGAAATTTTGTAGTTATTGATTCTGTATCTAAATCATCAAAATCGTTTCATGAGATTAAATCGTTACTTTTTAACGACCTTACTTTAAAAAAGTGTACCCTATTTTTTAACGTAAAAAAGGATTTTACATATTGTTTTTCAGACCTGACTCACATACCGTGAGTTTACTATTTCTCGTCATGAGTTTTATAAGTGGTCAAAATGGTGGTTTCTGAAACTGTCTGAACGATGGCAACTTTTGGCCGCCAGCCGAGCCGGGGCTGATATGATATTACATATTGACGAAAACTTAGAATCATTGAGGCTTACGTCTTCATTCCACTAATCCTACTTATAAATGCGAAAGTTTGTCAGGGTGCTTATTACTCTTTTGCGCAAAAAGGACTAAACGCATTTAGATGAAACTTTACAGTGATGTAGGTTATACCTCAGAATAGCACATAGGCTATAATATAAAACGATAAGTGTCAAGTAAGTTGGAAAACTCTTTGTCATTTTGCTTAATAAATAAAGCGGGCAAAGCCGCGGGCAACAGCTAGTATGTAATGTAGCCGAAGTTGCAGTAATATCACATCTATACGTTTTTATAATGGATTCGAGTATTCATTGCGGTCATAATACTAGTGTAGAGTTAAGAGTACGATTTATAAGCGATCGTTTTTATAATATAAGTACATACTAAGGGAACGTAGTGCTCTTGTCATGTCAACCACATCCATACCACACCACGGTCCAACTGGAATCGATTTCGGTCATCAAAGATGATGCTACCAGTAACATTCTTGTTTTTTTACCGAAACTTACTGCTGAAAGTTGAAAAAGAAGCCTGGCGTCTATTTGCAGGCATTATCGTTTCTTTAACTTCAACACAAAGGGTGCTTACACACACACACGCACACACACGCGCGCAAACACATACTTTTTTTACGTAAACCTATCAGAGTCGATAGGCATCGATAGGCATGGACATTAGGAACATCAGAGGAAGAGTCACCAATTCAATGTCTGGGTTTTGATGACAGTTCTTTTTCCCTTACAAAGTGAATAAGAATATTTGGCAACGTACCTGCTATTAGAATAACGAAGACGTTAAAAGACGGGGTCTCGAACCTTAATTGTTTTAGCAACAAAGAAACGAACATGCTCAAAAAATACATTTTCTTTGTTAACGAAAACAGAAACGATTGGTAAATCGGTAACCAACCGTTTCTAAGGAGGAATGAGAGAATGGGTCTAATGCACGCGACGGGGCCCCCACTTAGAGCGTCCTGTGGTGCATTGCATTAAAGCTAACGAATGAACGAGTAAAAAACAATTCGGTTCGTTCAATTCGGGAATGCGAATCTGGGAAAGGAGCGTCCATGTTTTGCGTGGAGTATTATTGTATGGTATGTATATGTGGTATTTATCAGGATGGACGAGGACGGCCGGGGATTGTATGGTGACGCGCCCTGGAGGTCTATATCCAGCAGTGGAGAGGCTGATGATGATTATTGTATGGAAATTGACTGCTTACAAGAATAGGTTAATGTCCCAGTTATAGGTACCGGTATTAAAAGGTTCAGGAAGGATCAGTAATGTTGCAAGACGAAACAAAGAGGTAACGAAATATAATTATTTGATTGTTAATTTTGTCATGTTTCTGACGTTTCTTTCCAGACGAAGTAAAGAAAAAACAATTATCTATTGATTTGGAATGCGATAACAAAGCAATTTATTATAACGAAATATTTTAGGACATAAATGCTGCTAATTAAGACCATTTAGATCGGTGATCCTGCTAGTGAAGATCCACTTAGATATTGGGTGATAGAGTGGTGTCTTTTTGATATCCTTTTAGATAGTCCCAACTCCCAAAAGCAGTGTTAACAGTTCTTCCCTCGGGAGAACGATTCGAAGCGGGTGGAGCCGTAGTTTGGTCCTTTTACTGCTTACTTCTTAATTTCTAAATGCTTTACGGTACCACAGAGAAAAAAGAAAAATACAACAGCATGCAATAGAGAGTTTGGGAAAAAACTGGGAATTATGACAAAAATATCAGTTACTAGTTAATGGGTCGCCCGGGAGCGCGCCATGTGGTTTGAGTAGGGTGACCATATTATCCTTCTTCAGGAGTGTAATCCGTTTTTGATAGCTTTGGATAGATGGATAGATTAGCTTTAAGCAAGATTTAAATATCTTGCATGATACCGGATGACTTAAGAATTAATTCGCCAACAGTAGTTGACGAATTAATAACGGTGTGCTTGAGTAGAATAAGTAAAATAAAATAACAGCCTAAACTTATTCGAAACTCCTCCGCAAATAATTACGGGTCTAGATGTATGAAAGGCCTTTGTAGATTGAAATACACATGTATTCTGAAAGCTTATAGAATTTTTTTGGTTCACTCTAAACAAACGGTACACACCCTTGACACCCGGTACAGTAAGATGACATGTACTGTAATGCTACAATCAATAAACAAAGCAATCAATTCTTTTAACGCATAATCAAATAATAATTTACAATAAATTTACTACACTAGTGTCACTTTAATTTTAGCACTGCTATAATGAAATTGATTTACAATTATTAAAATATAGATTCCTAGCCTAGTCTTAATTTTTACAATAATCGGCTGGCCACCCTGCACGTAACCAACACCACGTCCAGAGTTATTGTCCCGACGTTGTTTTAATGTGTGGATACGAGTTGCTAAGTTCGGTTTCGAATGTATTATGTGCTCTAATTGCGGAGTTTTGATAAAAGGGAAACGTTGTTGCCATGTTTAAAAATATTTGGCGCCGATCTAAGGGCGATGGAGGGAAAACATGTTTAGAAGTAGGGCTTTGTTCGAATTATGTTTCTTTTTTCGTAAATATATTACGAATGAGGCAAAATATTGTGGATACAATAAACATACAAAACAAACTGACATACACAGGTATGTTTTTAATGTCGACAATAATTTAAAAAATATAAAACATTTTTTTTTCTTAATCTGGGTGTTAGTATTATATTTTAAGAAGGTAATTAGTATAATGTTTTTACAGCATACAATAAAATAAATTTAAAATATTACTTTATACATTTAATTGCTCTCATTCCCTCTGTCCAATTTCCTCTTAATGCCATTTAACAGAGAATTCTTAAAACACACATTTATTACAAAAACATTGAGAACCAATTCACTACCCCGACAATGAAGATACACGTAGCACAGATAAATTAGGAGTAAGAGACTTCTATTTAACGATCCGTAGTGAAGTAGAGACTGAAATATGCCTATTAACCGTTATAATACAGACATAACGCATAATTCCCGTATTGTTATAGAATAAACTTTGGGGTAAACATGCCCCTAAAATTCACGCCCCCAAACAGTGTTGAAGGGTTTATAGTCGTGAAACTATAGCCTAAATAGGGTTAATATCTTAATGGAAGATAAAATAAGTGGTTCAATAGTGACGTACATAGTAATGACAATGGGATGCGTGAGTAATACTGATGTTTAGATAACATCGCGTGGAAAACTCTTGGATACGTGTCACAGTCGGACGAAAGTGCAATAATTTGATATATATAAAATTGTTGTTCTTGATTCCTGAGATATTTATATAATATTAGCTGACCAGAATTTTCCTGTCTCCGTCCCCATCTCAATCCCCGTTCCCATCCCCATCTCCTTGTATTCGTATTTATAAAATTTGTTAGGAAGGTAAGGTACTAAGGTAGACATTAATATTAGGTATTGATGTAAGATGAATAACTTACCGAGACTATAACAAATACTAGAGATCGCCTAGCGGTGGATAAATATCGACCCCATCATCATCATATCGTATCATAGAATTATCAGTTGTAAAATATATATACATGTAGAATAGTTTAAATTATTGTTGACTACAAAATATGACGTTAATTGTTTGACATTTCCGATGTTCACGTCAATCTCGACGGGGTCCGTCCATGGCATCGTCGTAAAAAGCTTACGAAAGTTTTGAAAGAATAATGAAAATATTATTCAAATACTAAAGTCTGTGTCGGCAACCAGTTAATCGAATTGGCTAGAACTTTGAGAGCATCTGATTCAAATTGTAGTACGAATATACTCGTAGTTAATAGGTTTCTATTTCGGCGGAAAGATTAATGCGAGCGGAAACACTAAACAGTTAAGTTGCAGTGATATATTGGAATAAATTAATTGGACAGTTACTAATTATACGCTAAATTGAACGTGCCTTCAAATTTCGTGGTATAATAGGACGCTATACAACTTTTAATATCGCGTGTATGGCAGTGATCAGCCAAGTTCTCTTCGTGACTATCAAGTTAATGTAACTTCTCTCTTTTTATTTTATACTTTTCTGATTTATTTATTACTAGCTGGCCCGGCGAACTTCGTACTGTCTCCCTTTGCTTGTCCCTATCCCACAACTTTTTTTATTTATGAACCGATTTTTATTAAACAAACACTAAATGTTAAGTGAAGCTTATCCCAATACATCAGTGAAAACCGCATTCGAATAGGATCAACCGTTTCTGAGATTAGCGTGCATAAACGCGCAGACAAACAGACAAAAATTCTAAAAGTATTTTTTTTGGGTTCTAGTCTCTAATAAAACCCCTAAAAATGGTTTTCTCTTAGGTATCTTCTATGTACAGACAGTAATCACTTACAGATTTATTCTATGTATACATGGAGATAAGTGAAGATTAGGCCGATTAGACTGGACGGTTCGAGCTTCCACTCTTACCGCCCCTAATAAAGCGACCTGCTCGTCGGAACGGGTCTCCCATAAGCGAGCACCTTCATGGAGCATGTTTTACCATGTTTGATGGCCGTAATGGAGATCAAAAATCATCAATATCAAAAATATTACGATTGTTTTCCATTAGTGACAATATAACAGTGATTGGAGCCCATCCTACAAAACTTAGCAGAAAAATTGTAAAATTATAATTATAACACTTAATCGATTCTTCCTACATGATTTTGGTGATCATGTAGGAAGAATTGTTTAAGTAATTGGCATTTTTTTATTTTCTAAGTTTGGAGACAACGGCCAGAACAAATTACAACAAAGTCTGTACAGATTGATCTTTAATCAAATATGTCCTGTCTAGCGTCGCGTGCCGTTTGGAATCTATTTAAACTTGAATAAATCACTTCTAGATTAATTCTACTAATGTGTTAGGCGTACCATTTTAATGTTTTATTATGTACCAAATGTTATATGTTCCTAATTTATATATTTAACACGTAATCGTTACTAATTGCATACGACGTAACATACGATACTTTTTTAAACGCATTTACAAGTAATTTGGAGGGTAACCATTCTTTGACACTATCTCGAATTGATAAAAAAGGATAATTAGATATACTATAGACATTCTGGATGAACATCGTACAACAATGTTAATTTTAAAAGTTTTAATGCATATATATTTTTAACATAACTTCTACACGGCTTCTTTAAGCCGAATTCAAGAGCCTTAACGACTTCTCAGGTGTTGCAAACGCCTGCCTTCTTTCTCCTCTCTCTCTTGTTCTAGATATATAATTATGTAAACAAATACATACAAATGATTATTTTAATTAGCCACAAAAAAGACAATTTCAAACCAACCCAAACAGAAAGTATAATATATAAAAACCAATGTTTTTATATGGCATGTATGCATGCTAGTAATTTTGCTAACCCCTCCAGCTAAGCTCAAAGGCTTGTGTTAGGAGTGGGTTTACGTCAACGTGGGGAGTGAGGATCGAACCCACGACCTCTCGATCGTAAGACCGACGCACTACCCATTGGGTTATTGCAGCATGATTTGCCGAGGTTACTTACTTATTACATAGCATTTTATAGAACCTGTGGACATTCATCGACTTTTGCGTTTCAGAAAACCCTTCGTAGTAGAATAAAACCTAGAATAGTATTGTACATCTAGTCAGACGTCTTTGCGCTTTTAATTTGTTCAGCGATTAGTATGATCGACAGTGTAAATTGGAGATTGTTTAACATTTTCCAAATTAAACCTTAAGTTCAAGCACTAAAGTCCAATTTTCCTTGTAGTTAGTTTTAGACGGATTTAGGTAAGCAGAATTGACCATGCAATGTGGATTTGCGAAATGTAATCAATCTTACGAATGTAGAATTGCTTCTATTCGAGATTTGCATTAAGATTAATTGTTAAGGCGTTCAATCCGATTCTTTGGGAGCAGGTTCGAATTAGTTTTGTAGCGTGAAATTTGTATAAGAGCGAGATTTACTTCATTTTACGCCTGTGTTTGTTATTTTATAACAGAGGTAGCAAAAGAAGCATGCAGTCCACCCAGTTAGTGGTGACTGCTGTGATCTGCATAACCCTAGACAGGATCGAAGTTCTTTCTTAAGTCAACTACTACCAGCGAGGACTAAATTGGAACGCCTCGGTTAAGTGTTAACGCTTAACGCACTCTTCAAAACAGAACACAGCAGCTAGAACACTGCTGTAACTCTGTAATAGGAATAGGTTTATTATTATTCAATCAATGTGAATATTTCGATTGAGGAGTCGTGTTACGTTCATGTGCACGTATTATGTTTGAACCATTAACTTTAGCCCGTTTAATGGGTAAAGATACGAGATATCTATATATGTATCTACATTGAGTTACTGCCCATTCTAAAGATACTTAAACCCGTATTCATAAACAATACTATGAGTTCTCACAGTGTGCTTAGTGCCATAAACGCACATGGTAACATAAACCTATCCAGA
>DWNJ01000063.1:0-20617 GCA_018250275.1 Udranomia eurus | reverse complement strand
CCTCGAGATGAAATACAGCAGGAATACGCGTGGATATTTCAAATATCTCACTAAAATGAGACAAGTTTACTCAAGAAGTCAATACAATTCGTAGAACATGCTGAGCATAATATTTGCGAATAAGACGGAGTGAAGCAAAAACAAATAAGAATAGTAATGATTGGGCTTTACGGCTAACAAATATGGATAAGTGAGATTAACAAATGAGGGAATATAACAAAGAAATATCTATGACCATTAAACATATCTGCGATCTACGAACTATTGATACATATACGTGCGTGAAATAACAAAGAAGTATCAGAAATGCTCAATTTAAAACATTAAACACCCGCACGTTTCACAGTTGGAATGACTTAGTGAACATCTTAGTTAACTCGATGTTCATTCAGCGCGAAGAGTTTTCCCTTCTTAGACATTTCGATCCTTACTTAAATTGATATTCTTCTAATACCGTAAACAAAGTGACGGTCGGAAGAAAGATACAAATTCTCCAGAAACATTATCAAATGCATAAGAAAGACAGTAAAATTAAGTCAGATGAAAATAGAGCCGCGAATTCTAAGGAAAATCGAAATTAAACGAGAATAGTCCCAATTTAACGGTACGCATTGGACAAACAGCATTTGATATTCATCAGTAACTCAATAATACAAAGCGTCTTTGACTTTGCTGGATTATTGAGGAAACGTGGCGAATACTCCGCAGAATTTCTCGGTATATCGAGCAAGGCGTAACCAGTATGTCGAAATCTATTATCGAAGTTATAGAAAATACAACAACAACATGGGATGCAAACTTGAATCTGTTTTTCTAAAGACGAAGCTGGAATGGTCTCGCTGCAAATGAATTCAGAATGAAAAGTAAAATATAGAACCTAGAGCGAGGAACACAAAAAAGGTGTGGCGATGAAAGCACAGGCAAATGGTCTACCATCTATTGTTTAAAAATCAAATTTCTCTCTATCAAGAATGCGGTGGAATGTTAAATGAATATTCATAGCAGCCTTATCTTTATTTGAGCAATAGCGTCAGCGAGTGCATCGTTCTTAAGCCCTGTCATGAACTACAAAGTCAAGCGTAGCCGAGAGAAAAGCTGGATATTAGCTATAACAAGATACAGTATTTAAGGAAAATATTTAGATTTTATGCATCAACACGCTCAGACTATTACAGCGGTATATTTTACGTGTACATTTACACACATGTACATTACATTACACACACTATGAAATATTTATCTTTCCGATACCTTACCCAATAGAACATAGGTACACACATAAATGAACATAACAGTACCATGCCTTTACAAAGTCTATCTTTTGACTTCTCATTTACCTTTTATTCATTAAAGAAGTCTTCAGCAGTCCTTCTGATGCACGCTATCCACCAAATTTAGAAAGCTCTTACATGTAGTCTTATGTACACTTATGAGATTATTACTTATTATGGCCGAGTTTGACGCCTATATATTTTCACATCCAGAAAGAACATAAAAATTCACATACGTGAAACATAAGAATTACTCAGCAGTGATTTGAACGTCTCGCCAGACGTTCCGTTTAAAAAAGTTCAGTTCCAGCTATTAAACTATCGACCTGCCTTAGCTATTGTATTTGCCATGTTTGCAATGTCACTATGCGTGAATTGTTATTTTCTGACAGTTCCGATATTTTCATCAGTTCGAGTCGGATGGGCATCTCCATGGGGCATAATATTTTTAGGCTGTTATGTATTGGTATGAACGGAGTAAGGGAGTAACACTTAACTACTCTTTTAAACTTATTCGTCATGGGTCGCATCTGTTGTCGAACTCCGTTTTTATAATAGGCGACAGTGACCATTTATCAAGTTTACTGTATTTATTAGTTACCTGTATACTATAAAGACACATATCCACATCCAACTTCCATTAACATGGGATTTTAATCAGAGGTATAACGTAGCGAAAAAAACATTGAAATAAAAAATATTCAAGAGTTTTCCGATTGAAAATCTACACTAATTTAATTTGGTGTTCCAGGCTGTCCCGTTTTCACAGAGGGTGCGGTATTGCACGGTTCACTTCCCCTGCTTTATTGTCCGCTAATCCTGTAATTGAATTGCGCCCGGAGGCACCTACACACATTGACGGCTAATGAAAATTCTCCCTTCTGCACACCAAATACCGTCGATTTTTTACAATATAATGATCATTTCTCTCTCTATCTCTCTTTAGATTTTGACTTTTGATTTTCTTTTCATTAGGGCAAAAGTAAAAGAAAACATATACATTTTTACTATTGTTACAGATACTAAAAGGATGATGTATTTATTCAATAAACGTTAAAAAGTAACCAAACGGACTTCATAATAATTGGCCACAGGAATCAAGTAACAATAGTTTGGTAAAATATTACAGTAATAGTATTCATGTGTCTTTAATTAGTTTAAGTGTAAACATAAATATTTACTTATAATTGTAGTATACACTATAATAATAAGTAATTTTTCCATCTTGGTATCTATGATATGCGTAGGATAAAATTTAATGTCCGAATTCTGAAACATAAGGCACAGAGCGCCTGAATATTGGCACAGCGTTTGGAGTGACGGTAATATGTGAATTAATACCGATCGGCAGGTTATTTCGCTTCACTTCACTAGATACGATAACTGCTATACTTGTAATTGGATTTCGGTAGCCGGGAGCGAATGCTAACCTACGTTTGGGCGTGCACGTGAAATCCAGTTTCTGTTTAATTAAATAACAGAAGATACGTATCTGTTGACGCTGATACAGACAGATAATGATAGCTTCGAAATTGTGTGAACTAAATAGGGAAATTCGTGTGTGCGATAGACATTCCGATGTCCGTCAGTATCAGACACAAGATGACCGACCGCAATGTCTACGTTGCGTAAACCCTGCGTTTTAACAAAACCCCAACTAATGAAGCGAAGATACAAGAAATGTATGTAATTGCTTTGTTGCTTTATTATTCTTATTTGTTACTGCTGAGCACAGGTCTCTTCTTGCGGTCGGGTAAGGCTTAAGGCACACTCCGCCACAAGGGCTCGATACGTTACCGAAAAGTTGTTAGATATACTCTCTACTCGTATTTTTATATTACCACGTCCGCTCGCGTTCGTCTTACTTCATGTGGAGTTTCTAATAGACAAATATACTCTAAAATATAAGCTTAAATGAGGCTAATTTTGGAGTTTTTTTTTGTCAGGAAAATCCGTACCCGTCCGCCGCGAGGGCCGACGAAAGGGTTATGTGGCACTCCACTAAAATCCTGATGGCGTTCCTAGTCGCCACTACTGGGCGGAGTCGCGGGAACACTTGCGCACGCTTCTGCGACTTAATTGAGGGGGTGCAAAATAAAATCGGTAAATGTAATACTAACGACCAGAGAAGGCCACAGGTCACATATCCCAGTGCAGTATGACCTAATCAGTCATAGTATGAGGCTAAATAATCGTGTAATTGGATTTCACGTCGGCAGTAACGTAATATCGGCAATATTGGATACTGATGAATTTGCTTCCACTAAATTAATCTAGAGCTAATCACTTGCAAATTGATGTTGCACATGTGAGTAGAGATTTCAAAGTTAGGTATTTAATTGGATTGGACATATGGATTTTTGACAGAAACCTTACTAACGAACGGAATTATTAAGGAAAGTTATCAATTAATAATCAAGAATCAAATGTTTTTATTCATTATAAGGTGTATAATATATATGTGTACCTTATAAGGTGTATAAGTACACTCAATGAACGTCATATACATTACCTTTAGTCAATAGTCATCGGCATGCAACGCCTTCAGGTCCAGGTAGGTAAGTTTACAAAATCAAACAAGAAACATACAAGAAAATACACGATAAACATTTTCTCGTAAAAAAGTAATTCAAGTAAACAAGATAAAAATATATACACGTGAATAATTATAACGCTGTCCATACTCCATACTAATATTATAAATGAGCGAGTAATTGTGTCTGTCTATTTCTGTCTGTCTTTTCACACTTAAATCGCTGAAATTTTGTATGGAGGTAATTTGGAACCTAAGGAAGGGTTTAGGGTAGTTTTATCACGGAAATCATCACTTAAGGGTGTCGAAAAGAAGGTGGATGTTCTTCTGTATGGGGACAATTCCCCAAACAGAAAACATCCACCTTTTTGGAATTGGAATTGGAAGTTATTGTCAGTATTCAGTTATACATATTTCAACTATTCAGTTTATAATGCAGACAAAGCCTCGGGAAAGAGCTATTACTGCTATCAATATGCTTAAGGAAGTAAGGGGCATAGATTATACAGTTGCAAGTATCTATTTCGTCGATACAGAATAGGTATTAGTCGAAGGATTATGTAACCCTCGTGAAGTAGTTATATGCCGTTGAACAATCGTTTGCAAGGACTGTAAGGCTATGTATTTGGCGGGCAAACCTGCGGTTGACTTGGCGGATTGTCAGACTTAACATGCCTTTGAGAACATCCCTCGTGCTTTAGGGCTGCACAAGGTTTTTTTTTCATAATTTTCATTATTGCGTACTGAAAAGAACATCATGTATTTTTCACATTATTCAAATTATACAAAAAATCCTTAATTCCAAATTTATTTTAGGGTCCTCAATTACGGGTCCACCCTAAAATATTTTCTTTTTAGACAAAACAGTAGTGTAGCTTACTACTTATATATTAAAATTATATTTATACAACTCCTCTACCATTTATATGTATGATTATATGCATACCGATCTTGGATGTACGAGTTCATGCATTACCTGTAACAAAAATAATTCATAATTAGTATTACCATTATTAGAAGTGTCAAAGTTATGGTCCTTAATTTTTTTATAACATACCTACCTATTTATGCATGTTATTACCCCCTCTTAAATAAAAAATAAAAAGTATAATAGAAAGGACGCGAACTGCCGACTGTTTTGTTGCCCAACCAGTGCACAAGTAAGTTGCCAAATCATACAATTAGTGCATGACAGATCGCCAGAATAGTTGACCAATGAGTGCACGGAGGCTGAGTTGAAAGAAATAGCCTACACGTACTAGTAAAGAGTTGTAATAAATATACGCTTCCGCACATTCAAATAATTTTGTTTAGTAGAGGGACGTGCATTTTTAAACTGGAAGATGTATCGTGTGATCAAGTACTATGTGGAAGGAACCATTAATTTAAAAAAAAAACTTAAGTACAGCGACTGCAGTTTTTCGACATACGACAATTTTTATTATATGAACATATGAAATGTTCTAAATCAGTATGTACAGGCGTACAATGTAAATACATAGAAGTAATTTTGTTAACACCTCCAGTTAAGTTGAAAGGCTTGTGTTATGAGTGGGTTCACGTCAACTTACTGTTATGCAGCAAACATATTAAGCTATATTCCACCGATATTTACGTTTTTTATAACTGAGTGGTAACAAACGAGCATGCAGTCTACCTGACGCTAAGTAGTCCACCAAGATAGGATCGAAATATTTTTTTCGGTCGACCACAAATGCGTTGCTACCCATGAGGACTAAGTTGGAACGCCTAGCTTAAGTGTGCATGCCTTTACCACCTTACCTGAGGGTGAAGGTTGAGGCCTTCAAACCAGAACACAGCCACAAGAACACTGCTGTTATACGGCAGAAATAGGTGTGGCGGTGGTGCCTCTGGAATCGAACCGTAAAAGGTTCTACCACCTTCAGGATTACATAAAATTTCAACACAGGCACCTTTTACAGATAATTACATTGCGCGCTCATTTATTTAATGCGTAGAAATCATCACACCAAATCTGCATATCGCTCATAACTGTAGAGACGGTGGACGGTTCTCCCCAGGGAATAGTTTTCCGTTGAATCGTGAACTAGTTTAAGAAACGCCGGAACTGATTACAAATTGTATTGTTACTGGTTGAAACGGAGATTTAACCGAATTTGTGTAGAATCTAAATCAGAATGTATTTATTAGAAATCGAATTCAGAAGTTGTGAAGTACGTTCATGATTTTCGAGTTTCGAGTTTTAATTAGGAATGAATAGAATATTTGGTCAAGGAATAACATTATCTTTCACCGTCTCGCTGATATGTCAAGTGTTCAACAAAATTGAGATTTCGAGTATTCCTGTAATCGCATTTAAGACATAAATTGTATTTTAGCGGAAGCGGTCCCCCCGACATTTCTACTCCCTTGTCACCTTATAGCGAATATTAACATAGTTAATCTTTGAAACAATTATTACAAATCACAAACATGTTAGAAGCTATAAATCAATATCTTGCACGAGTATATTGCTTTTGTTTATCTTATCAAATCCTTGAGTTTGTACGTTGAACGATTCACACACTTTATTGTTACTTTATCCAATTACCACTTTATAGGTTAATCTCCATGTGCGTGATACGGGCTGAAGCGGAAAACTCTAAGTATGCTTAATTCCATTTTATAGTCGAATTAAGTGATTACATCATGTTTTGGTTAATAAATGGAAATACAATACGAGCTTTGTGCTATACGACGCCTGCGATTCTACCTGCATTAGATGTTAGAATTACGTAAAATGATTACGCCATAATTAAGTTCACTAGTTCAAAAACTGAAGTTTCAATTTTTAGCACATATGTGATTTTTCCAAAATGCATATTAAGAAATAATTATCAATAATAATTCAAGTCTTAGGTTACTAATAAATAGCTTATAGTTAAAAAAATTACCAATTATTTTATGTACAAAAAATACTATTCAAGTGACTTGCATTTCTATACAATTTTATCTAAGCAAATATTCGTTAACTCTGGGTCTTACTATTACCGCAAAATAGGAAGCGTCATGAAAATCAGCTGTTCTTGGCAAACATTCAAACAGATGTTCCCATTACGCCACGAAGGATTTGAGGCCAAAGGGCTTAGATAAGCCAAATGTAAGCGTATAACGTACATTAATAATAAGCCACGGTCTAAGACATCCTTCCCTTCAATAAACATCAACTTTAATTCTTAATCAACGTTTTTGAGCAAGTTTATTTAAATAAATCATGAAACACTCTTGGCTTAGTGTTACGCCATCTACTGAAGAAGCTTGCAGTTAGTTGTTCCCAATGAAAAAAATAAGTATTATTCGCCAATAGATGTAATTTTTCACTGCCTATAAACACGGATTAAACGAGGTTTTCTAGGTAGTTTCGGCTATAGCCTCCGAAACCCTGCGTACTAATTTTTATGAAAATCGTCGGAGCCGTTTCTATATACAATATACGTTACATATAGTACAATAATTGCTCGTTTAAAAGTAGGTATTAGATTTGGTCCGAAGCATCAAAGGCAATTATACTGTACCAAAGGCTTTGACATGTACATTATATTATAAGAAACTAAGTGTCTTGTATGTAACTTGGTAAAAAATCTCGGATGACAAATTTATTAGCTTTTCCCGGTTTTAGATATAATATAAAATCCAACAAGTATAAAATAATGGTCCATAGAACGCCTAGTGTTCCGCTCGGAATGATCCAGCCACCCTCTTCCAAGCTCAACAATCATATCATACAAGGACAATAATTCCAGGTTTCCAGGTGCATATCCGGGCTTCGGAGGGCACGTTAAGCAGTCGGTCCCGGTTATTATCGACATTGTCAGAACCCATTAGGGGGTTCGAAAACATCCAACATACTGGTAGACCACTAACCAGTCCCCAGTTGTGGGAAGAAACCTGTGCCGAACAGTGGAACATAAAAGGGTTGCGGTCAATTCCAGGTGAACTACATTCTCACTTCCGCCGCAATACAAAAGAAATTCAGAGATTGCGTTGTACTCATCATTAACATTGCCTTTGATAGCATCATATAGAATTACGACATGAGTACTACTTTTGATGGCCCACAGCTGCACGGGTCTCTTCCCACAACAGTAATAGACATAAAGCGTACTCATATCAATACATCACACATATTTTAGCCGACAATAAATTCCGCATTGACCGCATACTCCACAAACCCTGTTAGTCAATAACGTTGTGCTTTTTATAATATTTCGGGCCGCGTGTCAACGCAATCAAGTAACCGTTGACCTCCAAACTATCGTATTTAATATATTATAGAATCAAAACATTCTCATAGCCCCGTTTTATTTGTGTAACTGTATTTTATGCGTTTCCTTCGTCGTGTTTGATCAAAATGAGAGCAAGATGTGATAGATCTATAGGTAGGGTCATGTAGTACTGGTAATCAGTGTAGTGTAGTAGTATAGTGTTACGCGATATAACGTCCACCCTTGCTATTTCAGTCTCTTGTTGCGAGTGATTCAGAAGCCTAAACGAGCATGAAAATGATCAAATGCGGGCTTACCCATAGAAATAATTATAACAACTTCCTCGATATAAATCTTAGGTAACATTGGTGTATCTCTAATATAAAAATCTCTAGTATAAATACAAAATTTCAATACTCAGTTTTAATTAAGAGACGGAAAAGTCTGTGAACATTAACACCGAACCAGTTGAATAATTACAACTGCGGTGTCAGTGCTCCGACCTCTTTCAGACGATCTCTCCTGAATTTCAGAAACACTAGCTATATCTCTTACGTCCGTGGCAACAATTAAGGGCAATTCTATTCATTATTTCTGTTAACACTTTGTTAGATATTTGTGCTTTTTGGGAATTTAATAGCAAGGAGGTACCACCGATCTCAATCTGCCCGAGAGCAATTTAATATGAGTATTTAAATTTGACGTTGTTGATTATGTTATTATTTATGTTTGTGGTTTTCTTTGAGTCAATGTCATATAGAAAACATTATAGACTAGATGGCCTGGCGAACTTCATACCGTCTCCCCGTCCCCGTCTCCGTCCCACAACTTTTTATTTATGAACCAATTTTTATAAAACAAACACTGAATGTTAAATAAAGCTTACCCATCAGTAAAAACCGCATTCAAATCGACAAGACCAACTGACAAACGGTCAAACAGAGAAAAAATCAAAGTTTTTTTTGGGTTCTAGTCTCTAATAGAGACCCTTAAAATAGTTTTCTCTTACGTATCTTCCATGTACAGACAGCAATCACTTACAGATTTATTATATGTATAGATATAGATGTTTGTCGCAATATTATCTAGCAACATCTTATAATAATGTTTATATTGCGTAAGAAACCGCTAGTATCTATTAAATAATGTGTATATGCTAAGTTATCTATAAACCGGACGACGCTTATTACCGAGATGTAACCAGATACCTCTCAATGCAGGAGTTTTATTTAAAAACTACATATAGATACGTCTAATGCATTTCCTGGTTCGAACAGCCAAGGTTCTTAAATAATGAATTAGCGGCAAATAGTGAATTAGCGGAATAAACGGCAATAGCCCAATGCATAGTGTGTCGGACTTACTATCGAGAGGTCGTGGGTTCTATCCTCACTCCCCCATTGCACTAATGAACTCACACCTAACACAAGCATTTGAGCTTAGCTGGAGGGGTTAACAGAATTACTAGTATGTATTTACATGCTAGTAGTTAAAAAAATAGAAAATTATCCACATTCCTCACTTTTTTTTTTGTTTTTTCTTCCCTAGCTAAACTATATACAAATGTGTCCCTATTTTCCCTAGCTAACTTAAAACTAGTCCTAAAACTAACTTATAAGCTAATGGGGCCACAGGAGACTACTTATACATTCCTCACTTTAATAATACTATTATTTTATATTTTAGCAAGCCACCATGGTTACCAAATGTATCTGCAGCTCGTAAAATTTGTGGAGGTCGACAATAGATACATTATCCCTGGGAACTAAGGACGTGTACTTAATTCTCTCAACCACACACTTCAAACAACACCGAAAAATAAATACTGCTGTTATTATGTAGAAACAGATGTAATGGTAGTTCATGCGGGGTCAAAACACGAAATGTTCGACCACCTTTTAGACATTGATGATAAACATATGAATCGGTGTAAACATACGGGAATTGAACTAGGACTGTATCTGTACATATATGTAGGACCAAATTAATTATCCTAACGGTTGTCACCCACCCGACCTCACAGGACTCAAACATACAACAATAATAAAGGTAACCCGCCATACATACCGTCACGAACATGTGTTTCGCTCCAAAACAGAACATAAGGGTTAAGGTGACTCTACGACAGTTGTTCGTGAAGAATGAACAAGACAGATTCAAGAAGGTGCAAAGATCTAGTTCACCTTTGAAAGCATTCATTTTACACATTGCACCACGACAACAATAGAACAATAGTACTGAAATTCATCTGGAGTAATGCACTTAACATAATTAATACGCGGCACGTTTACTCTGCTGGATTGTGTCGCGGCCACACTATTGTTGAGACTTAGTAGACTAGTAGACTTTGTGGGTACAAAGGAGAGCCAAGCATATTGTGTGAAACCTAAAATGAATCAAGCATAAGACTTGTGTTAGCGCTAAAAGTTGTCATGATGCATTAGTGATGCCTGTTAAGTTTAGGCATCATGCAACGAGCGTGATAAGCCCGAACAAATTGTAGACGTTTTGTTTATAAAAATGTCTTGTCCATGCTCTTTGTTCAGTTGACAGCAATGTCATAGAAGCAAATGGTAGTCTATCGTAAGTTGTTCACAGATAACGAAAGACGATAGAACTAAAAAATGTAGTCTAGGGTAAGTTGGTTATGGATAACAAAAAATAAAAGACACCACTACGACAAGGCACTGGGGGCTTAAAGAGGATCCTTGGTATATTTTGTGATACTGCTGCATAGAAAGCATATTCGTGGAAGCACTGAAGAGCCTTGAAGAGTTCTATCAATGTATTGGCTATGATCAAATTAGCGCTGTAGCAATTGAGGTAAGCAGGTATGATAATGCTACAATATATTTCTCTATTACACGCGATGTGGATGCAAATGTTAGCATATTACTTTTAAGTGGTACAAGGCTTTGACATAAAATATTCAATACCTGCTTGACGTTGTAATCTGATGTACGGTGTTTTGAACGGGAATACCCATTTTATTATTTAAAGACCGTTAGCCTCCGCCCGTGACGTCATCGGCGCATTTGGCAGCTTTTTATTTTTTGCGTAAGAGTACTTCATAACACATTTTTAAAATAAACTTTATTATTGCAATAAAGGTACAAAAGGCAGACTCAATGCTATAAGCATTCTCTAACAGTCAATCTTATGGACGAGCCGAAATCAACGAAGGCGGTATACAAATAGACGAAGAATGATATGTAAAGCAAAAAGATAGGACAGCAGGTTAAAGTAAACTAATTCTGCAAGAGTTCGAATAGTGGTTAGTTACATTTCTTTAAGTAAGCGTGTTGGACTTCCTTAGGTCATTCGATACTTAGGGCACAAGCTAGTGCCCGCGAGTCTTCCCGTATTATTAAGTAGAGGAATAGTGTTAGGTAGGTGGGTAGGCTAAGTCCTCACATAAAACATCCACTCCCTTTTCCATCCCTTTAAGTGATATTTTCGTGATAAAAACCACCCATGTACTTTCAGTCCCAGGCTATCTCCATACGAAATTTCATCAGAAGTTGGTTAAGCGGTTTAAGACAGACAGACAGAGCTATTTTCGCATTTGTAATATTAGTATGGATAACATAATGTAAGTATTAATTTACTAGTATATATTGAGATGGTTGTAGTTTATTAAAAAAAAGTATACCTAATCAGGTTGAGAACGCAAATATTTTTGAATATTGGCCTTATATTTTTCCTTCTAATGGGGAGAGAGTACATCGAAATAAATTAAGTCGCGGCTAGACAATTTGCTGCGATAAAACAAAATCGGTCTGGCTTAAAGTTTAAAAGCATTTTAAGTCAATTAAGAACGAACGACCGCATATCAAAGTTATAAAAGGTAAAGATTTTAATGAAACCCGACAAATCGATTCTTTATGAAAAATCGCTTCCTTTTGGTAACCTACCGACATAAAATGGGATTTCTATTTATTAAAATAATAGACAGTCAGCCAAACTACAAGAAAGAATTTAATCTATCGGACTAGTAATAATATAAATTATTTAACTATTTCATTGCGTTCTTGTGTGACACGTGTGTGCAGTAATAGTATCTTTAAATGCAGATTTATGTTATCGGACAGACTCAAGCATAGACATTTAATTTCATAATAGTTCAAAAACAAAGAAAGTACAAATAAAAACACTTATGTAGAAAGTCGTGCAATTAGTTAACAATAAATTAAAAAAATAAATCCTAAGTGTTTTATTATGTTCATAGAACGAACCGCTGACAATAAGATAAAGCACCTGCTTCTTAGAGCCCTAATGCAATATAAAACTGTCCGTTAACCTCGACCCATGTCACAGGGGGATACAAGGAAAAAACTGTTAGAATTAACGTCCTAAAACTGTGGGTTACTGCCAGGAACATCGTTGTTCCTATAATGCCCGTCTTAGGCAATATTTAACTTAATGTTATAGTGTGTGCCAAAATGTTATTAAGTTACGCAGTTCTATGTTTATTTGCAATAAATTAACATTATAAATGCGAATGTGAATTTATTTGTTGCGCTTTCTCGCATTCAACCGATACAGTACAGAGAAGGACATGGCATGACATGACATCAAGATGAAGTCAACATTTTTACATATTCTAACTGTAAATATATGTATGTATTCCGTCCGACCAACACCGATTCCACCCATTAATTCCGTCGAATTTAGGAATGTATGGGCATGTGTCCCGGCATGCGGTATATAAAATTACAACCCGGTCAAGATTCAATGGAAACTCCGATGATCACGTACAATATTTGGAGTTTCGACGTGCGAGCCATTACGTAAGGGAATTAGTGGCTAATCTAGTTAGTTCTACGGTTTCCGTCAAAATAGGTCAACTCAAATCGAGTTTTCTGTTTTGGTTATCCGCGACGATGGAATATATAAGTGACAATTTTAATAAATTTTACCGTCCACGCACTCAAGAGCGATTTATTATTACTGAAAATTTAATTTCGTAAAGATCCGTAATGCTTTAAGTAATCATTAAACGTCTGTGAGGACGCACTTCGACTTTTAAATATTGAGCAGGGCAGTACCTCTTAAACTAAACGTAACTATTAACTTAATACATATAATAGCTCACGTTAGTCAAAAATACAATTTTATTTAGTTATTTATATTTATTCTGTTGCATACTGCATGTACTTACGACATGTTGCGGTACCAACACAATTCTGTACAATTACATCAAATTTTCAGCAATAAACTGTACTTAGGTCGTATACTTATTAGGTACATATGAAAATAACTGAAAAATTGCGGTGTCGAAATCGCAGTCTTAAGATTGCCAGACGTTTACGTCGAATCATGAAAAGCAGTATAAGGAGGTCATGTTTTTATGACGAATAAGTACGGTTTTCCGCTCATAGTGGGAAATGTGTAGCGAAATGGGTCGCGTGAGTATATCCTGGTTGCGCTTATTGCATTAAGCATAAATTATAAGTGCTTTATTTTCAAGTTATTATTCCTACTGACACTGCCTTCAACTCCTCCAATGATAGGTTAATAAAAGGCTGTATCCATTGTCGTATTCTGTCTTCAAAACTCTGGAGAAGGTCGGGGAATGAGTATTCGAAACAACGGAGCAACATGTCTAACTGTTTAAAGGCCAATCAGTCTCACGTATGCATTAATACCCCTAGATAGACGAGGTATTAAGCAAGTTTATATAATAAACAGATAAATAACTAAATAGACTCTATAAATATAAGTATGTGTCTGTAACGTGACCTAAACGTGTGCATAAAATTAAAACACTAATTGTATTTTCCATCCAATTCCTCCAACTACGATATTACGACTACATATACTGAAAAAAAAAAATTATATATAATTCTACAGACCACTTTATGCTTTACACACACCTATAATAACCATATAACCGAATTAGTAAAGTACTGACCCTGAAGCCATCACCGCCACACAGATTTACGCCTTATATTAGCAGTTTTCTTACTGATGTGTTCTGGTTTGAAGGCCACACCCTTCAAGGAGACATTCGTAACCGAGGCGTTCCGACTTAGTCCTCAAAGATAGCAACGCATGTGGTCGAGCTAGGAAAGAACTTCGATCCTATTTTGTTTTCATTACATATGTCCATATGTAATGAGCGGCAGTTACCACGTGGATAACATGCTCGTTTGCTAGCTTAAGTTATAAAAAACCGGTACAATTACTTATAAGAGATCATTGAATAAATAGTTGTTTACATTTTACAGTCAGTTAAAAGAGGAACAAAATTTTTGGTCCCTATCATAGACTTTATCGGAAGATCCGTGTTTCACAAAAGAGTACTGATCTTAAATTTTAATTAAACGAAAGCTTTGCTCTTAAACTAATATTAATATTACAGGTAGACAACTCCCGGCATCATATAAAATGGATGACATTCACAAGGGAACGAGAAAGGCACCAGTGCGAAATGTTAAAATATTAATCAGATTAATAGCCGGTGACGATGTAATCTCACTTATGAACAAATGTTATGCTTGTATTTAGAATATTATTTTAATTCATCAGACGTTCCATTAGCGAACACTGATCCGTTAACGGGCGGATTAGCATTTAAATAATCGCATTATGTTTTTGCTCTTAATGTGCAGATTACACAAGTGGTATTTAATATTTTTTAAATTATTTTGAAGTAGCGAGCATGCATCCACCTGATGGTAAGTGCTCTTCATTCATACTTCGCTTCTTACCACGTATAACCCTAAACATACAGACATTACCGGATTCAGCGGGTTTTTCTACAGGTTTTTTGGGTTACCATCCGTAGCTTAAAGTTTTATCTCGAACGACTGGCAGCGCGCCAACCAGTACTTTGAGTACACTTATAGATCTCTCAACAGGTCACGCCAGATGTTTTGTTAGAAACATAATAAATATTTATGTTTTTGTACGTTATCAGTTACTAGGCATCCGACCAAGTTATTTTAATTTTGTTGATGTTATTATTAACGATGATAATAAATTCCTTGGAATCTCGGATTCACGTTTGATCCTAATAATATTCTTTATTTCATACTAATTATTATGTAAGAGTAGTCTTGTGAAATGATATGCAGTATGTAAATAAATAAATATAAATAACGCTTTCACACTCATAGCCCCACACTAGGATTCCCTGTGTCGTGGGTGCAATGGACAACACACAAAGACATCAACACAAACACCCAGACCAAGAACAGAAATTTAAACTCATCATCCAAATTTCTGTCCCGCTGGGAATCGAACCCAGGACCCTTCGAATAGCAGTCCGGCATGGTGACCATAGTGCCATACGGGTCGTCAAATGTACCCTCATGAATTAAATAAGACTTTTCTACTGTAGTGAATGAGCCGTTTCAGTAACTGATGATCAAATTTTGAGTATTTTATATAGCAAACCCTTATGTAGAATTGTAAAATTGCGCATATTTTTAACGTAATGAAAACATAAATCTTTATTCTAAGAAAAATACCACTGAGCGACCAGATGTAATTTCATCCTCTGTGTTCTGTTTCAGAGAAATTGGTATCGTGCTGAGTAGTCGAATAGAATCACAGCTCCATGAAGAATCTCGGTGTATGCATTATTATTAAGTTTAATAACAGTACTGTATAAACTAGCTTTCGTGCTATTTTTGTCGCACAAAGTTTAGAGCTAGAATATCACAATGGGAGTGGAATGGAGTGGAATCAAACCCGTGATCTCTCGATCGTAAGCCCGCCACACTAACCTGGGGCTATTGCCGCATGTCATCCTTCAAGAACAATCATTTTTTCTGCACTTATAGCATCAATAATGTAAATTATTCTTCGTTCGTTCTGTCAGGGACAAGAATTACGAACACAGGCAAGTATACTCAACGCATCATTTATGACGCATCACGGAAATTGTGGCATCCCGGGTTCGTCTATGAACCAAACGTTTTACACTAGCCAAATACTACTGTTCCCTAAACAGAAGTACAGTGACATATAATAAATCTGTAAGTGTTTGCTGTCTGTACATGGAAGATATGGAAGAGAAAGCTATTTTAGGGGTCTTTATTTGAAGAATAGAAGCCAGAATGATTTATAATTTTTTTGTCTGTTTGTCTGTGCGTTTGAGCACGCTAATCAAGGTTCTCACTGTTTTCACCGTTTCATCATGGTCGATCACAGTTTTCGCTGTTGTATTGTTACAACTTACTTAACATTTCATAAAAATCGGTTCTTAATAAAAATGTTGTGGGACGGGGACGGGAAGGTGGTACGAAGTGCGCTGGGTCAGCTAGTATTATAATCATTCGTTCCCAAGGTCTTGAGACGCGAACCTAAAGCAAACGTTACTCACAATTCCCAGAAATTACCCATCGACCGTCTATACATATAAGGACTTAAACGTGAATAGTATCTCTTATTAGTATTTTAACATTAAATATTCAGTGTAACGGTTCAGTTTCTGGAACTCAATCGAGAACTCAGTGCTTCTGAAATGCTTATACAATATTTGTTTTACAAGTAATTACAACAGCTATTTGCGTTCAAATTGCTTAATGTCTAAGTAAACTTTCCAGGTACTAGGTGTATAAAATAATATAGTCCACTTTAGTAAGTTGAGATCGACTAAGAGAGTATCTGTAGGCACTAGTGTTTGCCGATGAAAACCATATTTAACATACATACATATACATAATCGCAACTTGTATTATAAATGCGAATGGGAATTACCTTTTCACCCTTTTATTTATTAAGGTTAAGTAGTAATAACCGATCTTTATGAAATTACGTTATCCAGAATGAAGAATCAGTTCCCGATGGAGATAAATAAAAATTGGTCAAACCACATTAACTTGTCACTTCCTTTTATAAAAAGTTAACGAAACAGTTCACGCGTTCCTCGGACGCATCGACCTGACATCGACATATACAATAATCGTTACTTATTCGTTAAAGAGAGGTTGTAATTAAACACAATGTACACAGATACCATTTATGTCACGGCACTAAATTAAAGGCGAACGCGACACTGGCAACTCTATCTAATTGCCAATTGCTATAGACGTTGCTACTGCATGTAGAAATA
Organism: Udranomia eurus; assembly: GCA_018250275.1. Taxonomy (NCBI): domain Eukaryota; kingdom Metazoa; phylum Arthropoda; class Insecta; order Lepidoptera; family Hesperiidae; genus Udranomia; species Udranomia eurus. The sequence goes on along the minus strand of DWNJ01000063.1, from coordinate 3,523 downwards.
ATCAAAGAGATTTAATGAGATACTTAGAAAGACAAATCCGACATTCAAATGGCTATCTTGCTAGGAAACGAACCCTTCTCCTAACTCCTAACTAAAAAACGCACCGAAAGAAACAAAATTGTTTCTAAAATATACCTACGTAGTACATTGAAAGCAATACGCTGTTATCTCGGAAAATGAAACTTCATCTACAGTTCTAGCCTGAAGTTTAGCCGTGTCGTACATGTGTTCTTCGACACGTACACAGTTTGTAGCATTTCATATGTTATATATACTGAGTTAGCAAACGAACATGCAGTTCACCTAAGTGGTAACTGCCGCACATGAATATCTTTCTTGAACCCAAGACAGGATAGAAGTTCTTTCTCAGGTCGACCACAGGTGCGTTCTACCACTGAGGAATAAGTTGGAACGCTCCGGTTAAGTGAGTCTCCCTGGCCACAACCCCTGAATCCGAGGACAGAAGCAAGACCACTGCTGTTATAAGGCAGAAATAGTTGTGGCGGTGGTACCTCCGGAGTGGAACAATGAAAAGTTTTGCCGCCATCTCATGATGAAATACTAAAAAATACATTCGATGGTTTGGGTGCAATTTTATATCTTAGTTTAAAGAAAAATATCCCAAATATACTAGTAAAGAGTTGTAACAAAATATACGCTTTCACACGTTTAAATAATTTTGTTTAGAGGAGTGGCGTGCATTTTTAAACTGGAAAATCTTTACGTCATACATATTGGCCATTTGTTTAAACATTTGCACATGTAGATATGCTAAATTTGTTTATGAATTCAGTACATTGCCTCGGAGTTGTTTTAATTAGCAGCAGTTTGCAATTGAATGAACATCTGAGACAACGCACGGTTCACTAAGCAAAGATAATTATATAATTTTTATTTCAAAGATTTTTCTACTATTGAAATGAAAAAAAAAAATGTGGCAAAAGCCCAAAAGGCGAGCGAAAGGTGTCGGTTGAGAGGTCGTGGGTTCGATTCTGACTCCCACTCATCTCATTGGACTATTCACGTGAACCCACTCCAAACACAATACTTTAATGGAATACGTAAAGAATATTTGCTGATGTAGCACAAAAGTACTAGCATTTTTTATCACACTGATGAAAAAACGAGCCCTTTTGGTCGTTAAAACGTTACATCGTACGCTAGCAATATATTCGGTAGTTAAACAAAACGTCAGATTATCACGGGATGTAAGCGTTTACGAGTGTGAACTCAACGATTGTCGGTATCGTAAACGTATTAAGCAAATTTAATGGCTTTCTAAATAACGTAAGTATATAAGACTTTTATTGCGTCTAGGAGGTAACGACTATCGTGACCACCAAGACTCATAATTGACTGGCGAAAAGAAAAGAAAAATCCTATAGACATAGAACATTACATACACACATACTCGTACATATCCATAGAATATTGATACAATGTTTAATAACGCTCAAATGTACCCGCGACTCAATATTAGTCCGCGGATTTCAATATACTATTAGGGGTTAGATACAAACATGGTAATTATATCATACAGTATTCCAACTCCATACAAACGAAACGAGAGTCATACCTACGCGCATCGAGTTCGGTATGCATTCGGTATACAAACGGGCGTGAATTCACCGCAGTGGCTTACGCACATTGGTCTTGTAAGCGGCGATTTGTAAATATTTGATTTAAAAAAGTACAAGTACTTGCTTAATGTGGTACCGTACAATTATAGCCTATAATATGCTGTTTTTGGTTGCTCGAAATAAATAAATCTAAAAAATAAATGTAATTTAAGGCACACAGCATGTATTTTTTTTTATCACTTCCAATTTCATTCACAATGTCATAGAAATATACTACACTTTACACTAGAAAGAAATTAAAATACTGTAGTTGTGTAGCCCTATCGCTTTTTAGGTACCTCACGCTGTTGGTGGTTATATTATTACCGTGGATACAAACTTTCGTTAAACCCATATCGCGCAATAAACAAACTGTATTTCTAACCGTATTTTGTCTCTACGTTGGACACCCACCAAATAATCTTGTATAAAGAAACACCGTCCATGTTTACAGGTAACAGAGACGCAAGTGGCGTGTACGCTGACAGGTGGTTTATAAAAGGTTTACTTAATTTACAACTGCGCTGGATTACGTACATGACTCAGTCACATGACTCGGATCAGTAACCAGTTGACTTTCTTAGTCATGTGATTATGACGAAACCACTAAAACATGGTTCTTCGTACCCTGAATATTAAGTTCTGTGTGCGGCTCGCTTTATGCGGAATGTGGTCTTTATCTCGAACAGCATAGAAGAGATAACGCCGCGGGAAACATTTCCACATACATAATTTACATAATATTTGCAACGGATATTATTAGCTCATTATAAGGATATGCTTTATTTTGATTACACGTCAAATTACACATGTACTGTGAAGAATTACGAGAACAAGACGTTTAAGTATATCTTACCAGCAAAAGTATTGTGTAGTATATTTTAGCGTTGTATTTAGATAAAGGCCTGGTCAAAGATACTACATCCTTCAAACCTGAACACAGCCGCCCGAAATATGCTATTACAGTGTACCATCGCCACCCCGTGACAGTTTCCATCACTTATAAAATAAGATAAGTTGTCCATAAAATGTAGGTAACCACCGTACCGTGTAAAACAGTGCTCTAATGACGCAATATACTCGTATATTTTAAGACAGACTACTGTTGTACCAAAGATGTATACTTAGTTATAACGACCCGTATGGCGCAATGTTCACCGTGCCGGACTGCTGTTACAAGGGTCCTGGGTTTGATTTCCAGCGAGGCAGAAATTTGGATGATGCGTTAAAATTTCTGTTCTCGGTCTGGGTGTTTGTGTTGATGACTTGGTGTGTTGTCCATGGCACCCACGACACAGGGAATCCTAGTGTGGGGCTATGAGAGTAAAAGCGTTAATTTTATCTATCACTAAATCGATACTGAACACTCGTTTAAAAACGGCCCTATGGCTACTCATACTAAATGTAAACAAAAATTACAAGTCAAATGGGCCCCTTTGCGGGATGTTTCTCCCTCCCTCCTGTTTCATTATAAGACCCTCATCACAAATATAATGCGTTGCACTCATCAATTCAAGTAAAACAAAGTTCTCAAAGTCCAGCCATACACATACTCAAATTAATAGCATTGGATAACTATCGTCATTCATCTAGAATCAGATAAGCTTGATAATACCAAAATTACTGTATTCAGCTCCCCATTTGCCAAAATATCTTATATTGTTCAGTCACGTTAAGTCTTATACCATAATATGCTGTGTCCTAATTATGTAGTTGTTTAAGAATTTATTTCTCAATACAATAGCCAATACTGAATGTATTAGCCAATACAGATAAATAACAATTTAAGTTTAAATATTGCACACAATGAGGGTACTGTAAAAAAAAAAAACATCTATTTCGGCGCCCGAGACACGTCCTAGACTATCCGGACGACGAAATCACTAAAGCCAACACCCTCCCAC
>DWNJ01000062.1:0-20723 GCA_018250275.1 Udranomia eurus | reverse complement strand
AGAATACTGCTGTTATAAGGCAGAAATAGGTGTGGCGGTGGTGCCTCCGGAGTCGAACAGTTTCAAGGTTCTACCTTCATCATCATCACATGTTACCATAATAAACATTGTTACCAAAATTTTATGCAATTCCGAATGAGAGAAAACATAGAAGTTATTTGAGATGTTAATCAATTCAGTTCATGAAATTCAATTATAATATTTAGTAAATACTATAGTACTAGTAGTAGTTACTAATAATAAATAATTTTAATCTCTACTCGTTATATTATATATACATGACATATTTGAGATTTGATGTTGAGACATTATCTCATATTTTTTATATGAGATCATTTCATACGGATTCGTAACCGCCAGTTGACGTGTTTGATAGAAGAAGTATTTAGGATAATTACACGGCCTTTATAACTTGCACGATCCTTGTTAACGACAAATGTAAATAAAACACCGAAAACAAAGTTGGGATAAGTCGGGAATCTTGGCAACTCGAGAGGGTTCACAATGTAGGAAACTGCTTGGGAAACCAGTTTATTAAGTTCAAATAAGTACCTACTTCAATTAAAATGGAATGTAGAGTCTGGATATTGGATTTGTTCTGGCGGGCTTAGTTCAGCGCTCCAGTTTTACATTGTTAGTTGGAAGATTTAAACTATTGACTTAATTTTTAGAAATTACAACCTCCTTTTTAAATTATATATTAAACTAGCTGGCCCGGCGCACTTCGTTCCGTCTCAGAAGTTCCCGTTTCCGTTCCCAGTCAGAGTCAAAATTTAGGGTTGTATGTATTTTTTATGCATAAAAAAATACAAACAAAAAAATTTGTTTAAAAACATAAAATAAAATAAGGGGTGGACCACCCTCACCATTTAGGGGTGTGAAAAATAGATGTTGGCCGATTCTCAGACCTACTCAATATGCTCACAAAATTTCATCAGAATCGATCAAGCCGTTTCGGAAGAGTACGGGAACGAACATTGTGACACGAGAATTTTATATATATAGATATATTAAATTCCGAATTAATTCCGAATTCTAAATAGGCGAATTCAGTTCGGAATAATATAATTACGTAAGTAAGAATTTAATAGCTGTGCACTTCAGTTTTGTATCCAGATCGCAACGATAATTAATATTAAGCATATTTTTAGTTCACATCGAATTTCTTAAGAGTCTGCATCTAGATATGAAGATGATCCATGTATTGTAAATGCATCCACTATGCTTCCCTACTAGTATGTTGTTATCTTGCTTTTCGTGTTTCCTTCAATAAAAGCAAAAGCAGAAAATTACTGTAGATATACGTATGTACACAGAAATGTTGTCATGTGAGTCTTTAGTTAAAAATAAGCTGTCACTTACATTGTGTCGGTCCCATCGTAACAGCTGGATGGGAAAGGTTTTTTATGGTCGCCTCACATAAACTCTGTGTACAGGGACATAGGAGTGTAAATAAGGTGGCACAGCGATCCAGAATACCTAAACCTAAGCCTATAACCGCGACGCAAATATATGAATGAGTCGTGTGAGGGTTGGGGGTAATTGCAGAGTGCACTATTGTTCCTTGCCCTTCGAGTCCTGGGATTGTTCTAGCCGTACCGACGGTACTTGTGCTAGGGCGGAAAAAAATTTAAAGAAACTCCAGCCTTTGTGGCTCGGCGGAACCCAAAGCGCATTGTCTCATACCGAAAGACGTTCTAGCACAATAATGTTTTCCTTAAAAAGAAAATGCAATGCAGTGCAAAATTAAATAAAATTCGAACGATTGCGGCAAAGTAAAAAAAATGTTACCTAAACCTGTTAAAACCTATTAAATTTTGGTTACATTACACCGTTTTATTCCTGATCACAGTACCTACTTAAAAAGTTTTAAATAGATAATTATTTTTTGTATAATAATAATATAATAGTTTGCGTATCATTGCTAACTCCAGTAACCTAAGGCTTAAGATATGTTTTGCCAGCCTAAACACGGTATAGATGTATAAAGCGAGCGTCACACACACAAAACTAGTCGGTTCTAAACGCAAGTGTTAATATGTTTACCATATGTATGTATAGTTATGCAAATTCACATTCAGTTGACCTAGCTCGGTTGAAATGCTCATTTTAGCTCGGTCCAAAATACCCCTCAAAATCGATACGGCCGCCCATGTGCACATCCGACTGCTGACGACGATTATCTGCTATGGTTATGTTAACATTATATTATAACGTTATGTGTTTTACTTAATATAGCACTTGAAACATATTTATCAAGATATTCTTGTTTAATCGGTATCGCAAGACAGTACGCTGTGCAAATGACTTGGCTCTGCGGAAATTTTAAGATAGTTTATTATAGCTGAAGTCTATCTTTATCTGTCTGCGTTGTGATCGGCAAGGATTAAAGTGAGACTTCAAAAGTATTGAGGGTATTAAATAACTTTTAAATTGGAATCTGTTTGAACCCTGCTTCTATAAGCTAGAACTGAAGGGTCAGTTCGCGCGCTGCCGGCAACCTACGTGGAGTTTTGCCATCTTTGAACTTGTTTATGATAAAACAGGATAAGCAATGCTGGACAAATGTAAGTTGGCAGACTAAGTACATGTAATCATGTTACGAAGTTTCAATTCAATTTGAACTAAATTCCTTGGTTTCTGCTTATCCAAAAGGTTGACTTGTAAAGAATGCTCATAACATTAAGTCCGCATTTTGTACCTTGGTGATTAATTGATACAATAAAGTTTAAATAAAAAATATCATATCTTTATAAAGATAAAATAAATACCGAAGTTTATTAACATTTTTCAGAGATAAAAGAAATTCAAACTACTTCTGGTACCTTTTAGCAATCGACTTAACATTTCTCAAGTCCCTAATGTTTGCAAACAAGTGGCTTTTAAACTAGAGAACTTTCTTACAAACGAAAGAATTTAAAAGCTTGAATATCGAATAGAAAACTTTCGTTTACAAAGTCTTGCCAATTTAAAATTTCAGCACATTTAATTTTGTTCCTTTTGGAATCCGATAAAAAAGGACTAAGTGGTACAAAGTTTGCCGAAGTGTTCGTTCCCTGTGAACTAGATTCACCTCTGGAATATCGGGAGTATCTCGGAATATCACTGGAGTCTAATTGGTTCAGTGGTCTTGTTTTTTAACTACGACTATCTTTGATCATCGGCTTTTACTTAGAATTCCTGTAGCTAACCGCTGTGTAACTAATGCCATACAATCTCAGAATCATTTACTTTCTCATTCTAGCCTCAAAGATTCTTTTTCACCTTGTTTTAGAAAATGAGTTTTTAATTATTTTTATTTAATATAAGTTGAGTACCTCTTAAATGTTTATCACACTGTACATGTAACATTGGTAGATTAGTTTTTCTCTATAAAGTGTGCAATCAATTGTGATAGAATCAGAACAGAGTTTCCTCTACCTTCTTGCATAAATTTTTCTTTAATATAGTAAGTTATAATAAGTTTGAAGTGGCAATAACCTAATGGGTAGTGGTCAGTCTTACGATCGAGAGGTCACTGATTCCGATCCTCACTACCCCATTGCACTATTGGCGTGAACTCTCTCCTAACACAAGCCTTTGAGCTTGGCTAGAGGGGTCAACAAAATTACTAGTCTATACATATAATAAATCTGTAGGTGATTGATGTCTGTACATGGGAGATATCTAGGAGAAATCCTTTTTAAGGGTCTTTATTTAAAGAATAGAACCTAAAAAAATATTTTTAGATTTTTTTCTGTTTGTCGGTTTGTCTGTGCGTTTGTGCACGCACAGTGCTAATCCAATTTGAATGCGGTCTGATGTATTGTTATTATGCTTCACTTACCATTTAGTGTTTTGTTTCATAAAAATCTGTTCATAAATAAAAATATCGTGGGACGGGGACGGGGAGGCGGTACGAAGTGCGCCGGGTCAGCTAGTATGTAATATGTATTAACACGTTAGTACTTTAAAAAAAAGTGAATACATAAGTAAATGGTCATTCTATTTAATATCACCCAACCTATAAAAAAAAACATAGCTTACACAAGCCCCACTATTTGGGGCTTGTTCAGACATCTGACCACGGGGAAATCCGCCAACAAAATTTTCGTCGAAATAGCAGTGTCCACAGTAGCATCATAAATCAGTAGCCATAAATAGCATTGTATCGCGAGCAACTACCGTTATAAGGACCTATCACTGCGCCGGTTATAAAACGTGTTTGGCTAATAAACTGCGTTCGGTGATAGGAAATTTAATACTGCACCTAACCTAGTTATTATACTGGTACCTACGGGCTCTGTAAGCGTTTAATGAACTGGAGCTTATTGAGATTATGCGCGAATTTAATGTTAGACAAAAATAATAAATTTTATTAATTTATAATCATGTGCGAAATATCAATAAATTCTAAGATTTCTTTCACGTAGGAATTACGAGGTGAATTATCCGAAAATGAATATTATTATTGGGTGTAAATAGAATAATAGTTTTATTTTTTTCATACCATTTAATCATCTGATTGTGAGATTCTTTAGCCGCATTTGACATCTTTAACCGAGTTGAAATAAACCAGTTGTTACTTAGTAAGTAGTATATCACATTTGTATCTAAGAACATCTAAAAAAATCCACTTTATATCATCAACCTTCGAATTATATTTTTCCCAAAAGACTACCACATCGTAATATTCTATTGTCGAAAGTATAGTGGCGGAGCGTCCTTATTGGTCATAAATTGGTGGCCAAACATACTATGCCATAACTACAGACCCTTGTGACAACAAATCGTTAGTATTTTACTGAGGTAACCTCACAAGCTGTTTAGTGCCATGAAATTTAATGATAGATCTTACCCAACGGTATAATGTCTTAGAATGATGAGTCAGTGTGAATTTGAGGAACTTTTCATTGACCAAATTCTGGTCAAACTTTTAATGTATTACAAAGTGGATTAAAATCATTGAACAGCAAAACCTGCGGAGAATTATTAATGGCCTTTAACTAAATGCACAGGTACTCAAGGTTTAAAGGCTTTTGAATGTATTTCACAATGGATTGAGATCATTCAGTAATATTATTGGTTTATAAATAGCGTGTGTGAGTAAACACTTTGAAGGGGCGTGCATTTTTAGACTGGAACATATACGTACATAGTTCTACAGACCCATAATGCTTTAAGCTTTTTCATATGCATCTTAGTATAGAAATTATAGACCATAAATCTGGATAGTGCAGTTTAACGAACTATCGCTTAAGGACGTTTCGACGTTCGACCTACAAAATTTAAAAGCCTGCGTAACTCATAAACCGTGCTCAGTGAGTGGAAATTTAATACGGTACATAACTCAGTTACTTCCACGGTACAAAAATAAACATGGTCGTCGGTTCGTGATTCAATTCGATTCGATTCTAATATTATAAATGCTAGTTTGTATTCGGATGTAACGGATTTAGATGAAACTTTACAGTAATATATATTGCTTCATCATCAGAATAGCATAAAGGCTATAATTTACAACGTTATTGTGTAAATTGGCCAAAATATAAGGATAAGTGTCAAGTAGGTGAGATAAAACTCTACATAGAATAACGCGGACAAAACAGCTAGTGTGTTAATACTGTTAATACTGTATAGACAGATGTACCTCGAATAAATACTCCAGTGTTTTTAATTAAAGCAGAACCCAGCAGCATTACACTGCTGCAGAGCAGCTGGTGACATGGTGTACATTATTCGGTTATGGTAGCTTCGATAAACGCGTAAGAACGAGTTTATCCAAGTTATGTACTTTATTGCCCCTAGTACCTGACACCGTTTTTTTCCTTCTACTTCTTTGAGCCAAGAAACAAGCGAACGGCGTAACTGGGAGCTAATATTTCACACAAAACCTCACAAAAGGCACAAACCACATGAACACTACTTCGTAGTTTCTTGACTGTATTAACTTAACTTATAGCTTCGTGTTGTATCTGTCGCCGACACTGTGATTGATGCTCACCCCAACTTGGAGTTGCTAAACAAAGTTACTCTTCTAACGATTACTAATGACCGCGAAGGATAGCCGTATCTTGACCGGAAATGGATTTGAGCAATTAAGGCCTAATATAGAACTTCAATTGGGCCTTTTTTGTGTAACTTTTTGGCTGATAATGCAATATCATAACAAAATAAGCAACGGTTTTAGTTATATTATAGCATATGGTCACTAAACGGTGTAGTATAAATATTTTGTATTTTTAAAATTAACAATTCAATGTAGGTACGTAACATTGATGTGATAATAAATAATCTAATAATAAATTGATTAATAAATTAATCAGCAATTACAGAAATTATAAACAAATATATAAACAGCTTCTATATTTCTCTATTTTTTTTCATATTCAGTATTTTATATTATTATTATTATTTTATATCTATGGTGGTAGTAGAACACACACAACATCGAGTGACGACTCCGTCTCGGCAAATGAAGCGCAGGTGGCCCCCTGACCAGGTGGACTGATGATCTAATGAAGACAGTGGGATACCGCTCGATTCATAGGGCACAGGACCGATCGGAGTGGTGACGGTTAGGGGAGGCCTATGTCCAGCAGTTGACCTACAAAGGCTGATAGTAGTAGTAGAACATTTCGTGATTCAACTCCGGAGGCACCACCTCCACATCTATTTCTACTTTATAACAGCAGTGTTCTGGTTTGAAGTGTGTGGCCAGGGAGAACTTCGAACCTGTCTTGGTTGATTACGGGTGTTCATGAGCGGCAGTGACCACTTATCATCTGGTGGACTCCATGCTCGTTTACTACATCAATGTTATAAAAAATCTTTTAACATATACATTTTAACACTTTAGATATACATTTTCATAGGTATAAGTATTATAAGTAGCGTTTCATAATAAATGCGAAAGTCATAATAATTTTATAAAAACTATGAACGAAGAAATTCGTTACTTATAAATTTCAAATTACAACAGAAATTTAAGTAACGAATACTAAACATATTTTGATCCCTTCAAGCTTTTACACAACAAAAATGTATATTCAAAGAAGGGGAACGTAGGGTCTATTTTAAGTTAACGTCATGTAGTCCTGTTTATGTGCGCGATCCGGCCCGCACTGGCTCGTGGTAGAACAATGAACCTCCCACGGCCCCTCGGGGGGCACTGAGGGCCCTCGCGTTGACGTGCACCGTGTCATCTCATTTCACTTGAAATGACGCTCCCTCTAGTTTTTTGGTGCGTTGATCGACCTAGTTCCTTCTACCTGTATTTTCATTGTATGTTTTATACTCACCTCAGGGTTCTGTTTGTTCTCTGTCAGTTATTTGACACGGGAATATTATCACCGCACACGTCACATTTGCGGGGTATCCTTTGGGAAACGGTATGCAACGGTATTGTAATATTGCTAGAAGTATGGAGGGATAAAAAATAGGACATGTATTATGCATATGCCTCTACTATAATGATCGTAAAGCCTACGGTTTGTGAAATATCTTAACGTTGACGTACTCCAATAGATACATAAAATACTTTTATTAAACATATTTTTGAGATTGTTTTAAGTCAGATATATTTTGTAGCTTCTATATATGATATCATTCTGTACACCGAGTTCCACATTACACAATCAGAGAAGCATGTAAGACTTTTTGATAATTATGGTGGACTACATGTTCGTCTACTACCTACAATCTGTGGGCGTGATGTGATCACTACCGCCCATGGATATTTGTAATCAACCCAATACAGATCGAAATTCCATCTTAGGTCGACTACATGTGCTGCTCCTGTGAACTAATTTGGAACGCCTCGGCACCTCCCTATCACACCAAACAACGCACCATAGTAATAGATAAGGTAAATAAACACTTTTTGACGCTTTTTTGTATCAAATTTAGTATCAAAGAAGTATTTTAAGTGTGTTCTACTTTAAAATGAATATCCTAGCAGAGCGTGCAGTGGAACAATAAGAGCTTCCCGCGACCCCTCGGGGGGCACTGAGGGCCCTCGTGTTCACGTGTACCGTGTCGATACATTTCACTCTCAACTTTTTTGGTGCGTTGATCGACCTACTTCCTGCATACCGCATGCTTGTTTAGTTTCATATAGTGAATGTTAGTGATTAAATTGTTAATGATAAATCTACCTTCTAGCGCTTTAATATTGTTCAAAGTATTTCGTTTCTGTTCGTGAAAAAGAAAAACATTTTGAATAATTACAATTTATTCGTGCATAATTCTCGTTTTAAACTCTTTTTTAATTTAGGCAGGGATAAGTTAAAATATAAAACGTTGAAATATTGTGTTAAGTCACTCTTAGTAGAGCCTAGAATGTTATAGAAATCAAATATCATCTTTTTGAAAACTTAATTAAATAGACACAAACAAACACAAAACGAAACGAGAAACCAGAACTTTTCTTTTAAAAATACATGCATTCGTGTTCCGTCTTGGTTCACCAAAACAAGGCTTGAAAATATGGCTTAATGCCAAGAATCTTTTTTTTGTAAAAGGGAGTACAATTACACTGCGAAGAAAAGAAAAAGGAAGTGCCCTTCATACTGGAACGTAGTAATTCAAGCGTTGCTGCTATGCGGCAAATTTTCGTGTGACATTACAGCGTACAGCTAACCGAATGTAATAGGCGATTTTAATTTCCCAGACAGTTACATACAGCTATTATACTTTCGCCAACATGCCTTGGAGCAGCGTGGCGGAATATGCCCTGGGCCTTTCCCAATTGTGGGAAGAGAAGCCCAGCAGTGGGACATGAAAGAGTTGCGGCCTTTATTATTCCCCTTAGTTTCATATACATTCCAACCCGACGTCATGATCTCGATTCTGCAGCGTTTTGTTTCGCGCAAATAATAATTCCAGTAGGCGACCCATTTTTCATCCTTTGTATGGTGACCCTCTTGCATTCTACGTTGTTGATATTGGTTTCAAGTATGGAATTTAATAATTGAACGCCGACATTAACGTTTTTAACAAAACCAAACACAGATGGAAAATAAAGGATCGAGTACCATTATATTTTGCGATTCAATGTTATCCGATGAATATTTTTTTTGTACACTTACCGTGTTTGGGATTAAGTATTTTGTATTCTATTGTAGACTTTATAAGTTACATTTTTATATGTAATATGTAATATGTAAAATCGATTTAATATTGGTGATATCGACGGCGGCGCTATCACTCAATTAGGTACGTTTGTTTTGTTTACATTTTAATTAAACTCGATTGATAATAAGATTTGCATTTCATACCATTGTTGCTTATTTAAAGTATCGACTGTCAATAAGTCATCAAAACTATCGTGAACTAGGAAACTAGAACTAGAACTAGGGAACTAGGATTAATCGATATATTGCTCTCTATATCGCTTATGGTAACTAACACAAAGCTTCAACGATAACGCAAGATACGATACGAGTAAGTTATAGATGAATATCAAGTTATACTCACGTTTCGTAACAGAAAGAAAGATTCACGGCTGCATAACAAGCTAACCCGCAGTGGAAGTATGTCATACCCGAGTGGACGGGAAGAATAATCCCGTAATACCGAGAGTTGATAGCAAAAAATTGTTTTTCAAGAACGCGGCTGGCTCGCGGGGTGGTTTATTTCCCATGGCACGCAAGGTAGACTGTTTTGTATGGATCGCGAAGTAAGTCTATAAGTTTTAATATAAACTGAATGTTTGCGTTGTTGAGCCAGGTTTTTTATGGATTGACTTTTTGACTCGACATCGAATGTTGTGTTGCATATGGAATTGTGATAATGAATTGCTTAATAGAACCCTTTTTACTTAAAGTGGAAACTTCAATCTATTCAAGGATTAAGTTTGGTGACATATAAGTGGATGCATGCAACGTGTACATATTATAAACGTTTGAAGAAAGAGAACACTTGGTAGGGCCAACATTTACACGCGAGCCAATCTGCCGAATTTGTTGCTGGCGACAAGCCCACGAGTGAATCAGCGTGTGAATGTTAGGGTACGCGGCTCGGCTCGGACGGATAGAGAGCAAACGCTGTAACCCGAACAGTTGGCGAATTATCACATTTTACCGATTGTTATTGAAAGTTAATCACAAGTGTAGTCACGGGCAGCTGCTAAAATTATACAAGAATCCTACATAAATGAGCAGACTGAATACGTAATAGAGTCGTTATTCATGCCTGGATTATGTTGGTAAAACTTTTACTGTAAGCAATTTGTAAGTTGAACAATTTGTTTACGTTATCATAATCACAGTCTCTGTGTAACCTGTTATTTTTATTGGAACTTGAAAATTTTAAACTAATTAATGTTAACATAAATACGTTTGCTTTTAATATATATAACTAGGATAAGGATTTGTGCACGTGTATCAAAAATATGCAGTTATTGACCAGAAAGATAACTGCATCTTTCGTGTCTTTACAAGTGAGCTATTTTAATTATTTCTTACATTCAGTTTCTTTTTTTTATGAATGGGAGGTAGCAAACGAGCATGCACTCCACCTGATGGTAAGTGGATACTGCCGCCCATAGACATCTGCAATCAACCCAAGATAGGATCGAAATTCTTTCTTAGGTCGACCACAAATGCCTTGCTACCCCTGAGAACTAAGTTGGAACGCCTCGATCAAGTATGTCTAATGTCTCCCTAACCACACCGTTATAACCGAGGATTCTTTACGACATAATGATTATGAATTTGGACAGTAAAATATAGACATGAACGAAACCACAGACAGGAACTGGTAATTTATAAATTATATGCAATTAGCCCTGTTTCAATCATATGATTAATATAATTTATCAACTTGAACATGCACGCTGACTCAATTAATTAATTACAGCATAATATGTTTCAATTAATTGAGATTTGAAATTAATGACTGTGTTATTGACTTATTTATATTAACATTAGATTTCATTGTTTTACAGTAGATACAGTACATAGAGCTTTAAAAGGTTCCGTCGTTGACTTATAAGTAAGATTTTGATTTAATGTTCGAATTATAATGTGCTTTTGAGCAAACGAGCATGTAGGGCACTGGATGATATCTGTATTGAATCCAAAAAAGAATCAGATTTCTTCTTTAAGTCGGACCTCAGGTTAGGACTACAAATTTATTGGCACCATTAATGACCAGTTCCAGTTTCGTTAATGCTTCGGTTTAACGTGCGTCCCTTCAAACAAAGGGCACAGCAGCAAGATCACTGTTATTATAAGGCAGTAACAGGTGCGGCAGTGCCTTCGCAGTCGAAACACAGAACCACTCAAATCTGTTAATGATTCACAATTGTTAAGCACTTATATACCTTCAAAAATCAAGTCAAGGAACAGTACCTGCGTCAACTTGGTTTCTGTTTTCTTCTAGTCACCTCATCTGCTTTGGTGTTGGTCGCTATTAGTCTTATACCGATATCTGCTTCATTTGCTTTATGTTTCTCATCTTCACTCTTTATCTCTCTTCTTTTAACTTCTTCCTACTATGCTGCTTTCTTTCAATTATTATTTTACTTTAACTGCAAACTTCCACGAGGTTGGAAGAAATCGCTGTTGAGCGATAAGACCGCCTTTCGTATTCCTTTGTCTCCTTATTGTATTCTCCTCTAAACCCTTTGGTGTACTATAAAGAGTATTGATAAAAATAATATTAATTGTTATTTAGTTTGTTAGTGATTGCCCACGGATAACCAATTCCGTAGCAGATGACAGTTTGATGTTATATCTCAGGGGTAAATTGAAACGACTGTAAGACACAGTAGGGATTTCCTATGAGGCTCTAGGTCGTAGGGATTAGGGGCATTCTCTTTAACCGGGGTTTTCTCAAGGGGTTTTTGATGTTGGCATATTGTTCTCATTCTGTGAGTGAATTAAATGTTGTCTCTGCATACTCGGTATATTTTGTATATAATCCTGTTTACCCTTCTAAGTGCACATGGGAAAACCAGGACCGAGAGTAAAAGCTTACAGTTAAAGTTTACCACTAACCTCAACATGTGTTTTGTAAAGAGCCGTAACTTCAGGTATTTTTATCCTTAGTTTGTTGGAGTTTATGCGAGAGCAGTCTAAAGACACTGTCATCCACAATTCTTGGAATTGCGTAGTTTTAAAAATATATAGAGTTTTTTAAACAATTAATAAGTAGATTTCATTCGTAAACTACGAAACGTAGTGTAATGTGCGAAGCTGGTCTCCTGTAAACTCTAACTCTGTAACTCTTTTTGGACATGCGATATTTAATGTGGCAGCCGCCGATTTATTGTTTACAATATACGTGAAAAGTACATAGTAGGCTGGTAGAAAATACTTTGTGCCACTAAGTCCGCCTCAAACAAATAAACGAACAAACGATGCCCAAGTATAGCACGTGTAAGTGTTGTTTAACGGAAACGGAAGTCACTGACGTGCTTTCCCAAACTTTTCCGTCTACTACCGGTACATACCAGCGGTTGCTATGGTGACGGCGAGTCAATTGAGTATCCAGATTGTAGTCGAGCGCGCGACTATGAGTCGTTGCATTTAAGATGGGCAAGTTAAGATCGGCACTTGACGTGGCGGCAACGCGCAGGCGCTGTACGCAGGGTCGCTTCCGAGTTAAAAAGAAAAAAGAATTTAAAAAAAGTTTAAATGAGTTATCCAATATAACAGATAATGGTTACAAAAGAACTACCCAATACATGGATATTTTTCATATGTTATTTCAGTGATGAACTTCAAGTGTACAGTGCTGCGATAGTTATGGTAAAGAGATGCACCTGATTGGTTTGTTTGAATAATTTCATAGTAAATTACGTTATTGAAGAACTACTGATTAATGTTTGACCTAATCAAAGTGAAGCGGCGATAATTAAATTTAATAAAACGATATGTCTCTCTCAAATAATTATGTAAATTAATTATAAAAGTCATATTTTTAATGCGCTTTTTAATGCATACAGAATCCAATTATTATGCAAAATCGTGTTACAAAACCTTGTAAATATTATCTGTTTTTCTGTTAATTTTCTATTAATCTGTTTGTATTAATTATTACTATATTTTTGTAAGCTGGTATTGGCGTAATAAATTTTTAATTTTGGTAAAACGTTAACAATATGGGTAGCCATATAATATATGGTGGCCTATATACTTTCAGATTCTATACAAATACATTCAAATATACAGTATAAACCTTAATTTAGTCATGTAATGGTATTAATACAGACTCCTTCAGTAGGTCTACGAAAGTAACGTAGTATAAATATTATAGTCTAAAAATGCACGCCCCTCAAAATATTTATGTATACAATTAACTTTTTTATACCGATAATATTTCGATAAAAAGTATAAATGACAGACAGACTGACAGTTTTGTTCACCAACCAATGCGTAAGCAAGTTGACAAGTCATACAATTCGTGCATTCGCTATATATAAATTTCTGAACATGACAGATGTCCTATTAGTTGACCAATTAGTGCAGGGACACAGGGGCAGTAAGTTTAAAGAAAAATAGCTACACTTAAGTAAAGAGTTGTAATAAATATAAGCCCTCACACATCAAAATAATTTTGTTTAGTGGAGGGTCATGTATTTTGAAACTGGAAGATCTCTACGTTCCTAGTCGTAGACTACGCTACGTACTACGCTGCTGTCTACGAAGTTGCGTTACATAGAGTGGTATGTTTTAGTAAGAGTGCGTTTTATACATAAAGGTACTTTTTCACGCAACAATAACGTTAGTGTATTATATATAATTAAAATCGTAACTTCCATATTTTAAAATATATTTGGCTTATTTCAATACCATAGAAGTGAATGTCAACAATGATTGCGGATTTCTATCAATTCTAAACCATCCTTAAATACATCGTAAACCCTAGTGGTTAGCTCCTCGCAAACCAACAGTCCGGGTCTGGAGTTATCGCCTATTGAGGTGCTGTTATCTGAAGGATTTGCTAATTTACAATCCACGAATGAATATATAATGGGAGTGTGTCACCCCTGAAAATTCGGCTTCTCGTAGTATCGGCCACGGATTATGCGTTCGGAAGTTATACATCAGAGGGGGCAATTCGTTCATGGGTAAAACAATAGAGCTGTCTTCATCTAAAGGTTGGATAATGTATCTATATTACTGGATAATGTATACATAATTCAGATGAAGTACCCAATTCTTCATGACAGTTAAAGTTTAATCGTAGCTAGTGTTTTCATCGTGATTAATTGAATATTTTACGTGTTCACATTGTGAAGTGCGCGTGTAAATATTTTCAAATGCTGTACATAGGTATTTATATTGTAGCTGGATTTCTAACACTACTTATTTAATGAAAATGTACATACTTTTATATACATACAAGAAAATCGTCCTATCTATCTATATGTTAAGTAATTAAGTAATTAGTCGAGAGAAAATCGGCAAACAATGATTTCACGTGAACCGAAAGCCAGTCCAAACGTACACTGCCTACTGCCCCGTCTGCGGGCCGGCTGTATAGACTACGCGCGAGGTCCGGGGGCGCGGGGCGGGGTGTCGAGAGCGACGCAGCCTCCCTTCCCGGCAACGATTACTGATTAGTGTGGCGGCGTGTGCGGCGGGGTCCGTGCGGAGTTCGTGATGCCGCCACGAACGCGCCGCTACCGCGCTCGTGTGAATGGCCCCCGACCCGATCACCCGCTATCGGTTACCGAAACAGCCCCCAACTCTCGCAGCGATTGATTATCGCAGCAAGAACAGCTGATCGCGACCGCGTGCCGGCGACGCCTACGTCCATGTGCTCGCCACTACGGTACTACGTTTGTGCAATGTATATGAATGTATTTGGTGGTTGACGGATTTTTGTCGTGCGTGTGTGCGTGTTTTGTGTGCCGGCTCGTGAGGTAAGTCTGTCGCAATGTATGTAGGTATATTGTATGTTTTAACGGTGAGTTAATTGGATAACCGATGCGGCTGGCTAGTGTTTTTATCGTAGATGTAATAAGGCGTGTGGAAGCGTTGATGTCTTTATTACGGCCGTAAATGTTGTGAATGTCGTTAATGTTTGTGGTCACTGCGAAACAGAGTTTGTTTGGTTCGTAAAAGTCGTCCTAGTTATAATCTTTTTATGGCGTCCATGGCTTGTACTTAATCTTGTTCTGTAAATATTCTTACTTGACTTTTTACTTTCTTATTTATTTATTCAATTACGTTTGTTGATGCAAAAATTGAAGTGATTTTTTTAAACGTTGATGTAATATATACAAATACAACAATTACATTTTTTACTTTTTCGTAATATATGGACTAAATTCTATGTAAATAACCAACTCTACCTACGTTAGTTAAAATGAGAAAGTTTAAATTCGATATACAAATAAATACAAGAAAATATTTTAAATAACGTTTTTAATAATTACTTTTATCTCATAAAATAAAACATAAAAGTTAATTTTTAAAATGATTGTGGACAAAAACATCTTGAGTATTGTTACAAAATTATATCGATCGTGAATAATAAATAAATAATAAGTTATTTTTACTAAATGTGTTTATTTTCATTTCGTTATATGTAAAAAACGTCTTTCGAGAGCAATTATAATAAAATTAGAAATAGATAGGATACAATTCTACAGAAAATCTGTTGTTAAGTGTTACATCTCAGTGACTTTTGTGATCATATCTAAACAACATAGCTGGAGTCTTAAAGTGTACCTTAGATGCGTTGATATCTCCAAAGACTAACATTAACCCTTAATGAGGTAATTAATTTCGATTCATACCATCTCATACCGCATGCTAAGGCATACATATACACTGTTCACAAATAGCCTTCTTGGATTTTCCTTTTGCTTTATCTATTTAATCTACTTTCTGTAAATTAATGTAATTGCAATTTTTTTATAAACGTAACAGACGTTGGACATTAAAATATCTGAAATCCGCTTCAATCAGCAATCATCTACGAGTATAGTTTTGTTTATTATTTATTTCTGTGTTACACAGCATTTTACAAGAGTCCCCAAAGAACACTAGGAGGAAACAATCGTAGATGTATGAACAAAATATAATTATATGTGATAAACAATATTTTGTAACTGAAACGCTAGTGTTAGTTCCCCGTTCTCTGAATGTAATGTCTTGTTCTAACAGGAACTATACATAAATATTTACATACACACATGCAACTTTGAAGGTAGTAGGACCTTTAACGGTCCGACTCCGGAGGCACACCTGTTTCTGCCTTACAACAGCAGTGTTCTTGCTGCTGTGTTTTGTTTGAAGTCGTCAGGGAGATATACTTGACCGAGGCGTTCCAACTTAGTCCTCAGGGGTAACAACTCATGTGTGGTCGACCTAAGAAAGAACTTCCATCCCTCTTGGGTTGATTACAGATGT
Source organism: Udranomia eurus (assembly GCA_018250275.1). Taxonomy (NCBI): domain Eukaryota; kingdom Metazoa; phylum Arthropoda; class Insecta; order Lepidoptera; family Hesperiidae; genus Udranomia; species Udranomia eurus. Next base: position 4,374 of record DWNJ01000062.1, on the reverse strand, counting down.
CCACGGGCGGCAGTGAACACTTACCATCAGGTGGACTGTATGCTCGTTTGCTACCCAGTTACAAAAAAATGCAGACGTAATAATACTGTGTTAAAACCAGCCGTGCAATCCGAAACGGACCAGGTTAAATAAGTGTTATATAAATTCCCGGATTTATTGCCCATATGCATAAAAGTATGTGGAAGATTGAAATGAAGAACGTGAAATATGGAAGATAAACAGGCTGTACCGGCTCGGAGCCGAAAAAATACGGCCTCGTAAAAAACCTCGCATGTGGATTTTTCCTAAGTGCTCCCCTCTGATTTTTCGCTCCGTTTCCACCTCTTATTTGTACGAATAAATACATCATTTGCGTTACGTTTAGTCGAAATTATAATTACATGTACGTATATGGAATGCGCACAGCCGTAGCCAATTTTGCTTGCTCTCGAGCGAGGAGAAGTTTTGGATCAACCTCGTGGCACTAAAGGGAGGGAGGGACAAGACAAGACAAGGCAAACCAAGGTTTGGAGTTCACCATCCTTCTCAGTCAATAGTCTTCGGTCCCGGCGTTAACCCTTCCTAGGCTTCCCTCAGAAACCTGGTGAAGCTGTAAAGGCCGCAGGACCAACAGCAACTACACATTTTCGAAAAAAATGTCAACTTTTGATATCTATTGTTTAGCGCATCAATTTTAAATACAGCAGTTTCACCAAATATATATACATCAATTCTTGGTCGTAATAATAAGTCATAAACATATTGTATATTTCGACAGCTTGTGTACAACCTACACTACCTACCTACACTCGTTGAAGGAATTCTCCCGGTTTTCTATTTAAAACTTGCTTTGTAAAAATGTGAAAATTATTCGTAACAAGTTCACTAATGAAGCGAGCATTTTTCGTTACAAACTATTTATATTAAAATCTTCACGACGTCATAGCGTTATAGAAGCGAGGCATGAGGTGTCTTATTAAAGAAGTTTAGCGTTGTTGGCGAAGACGAAAACTAGAGAAATGATTTGAATAAAGATCATGGAGAGAATATAAAACATAAAACTATGATGATAAGAATATCAAGTTTTTACAAAGCGAAAATAATTTAAAAATCAAATCGTAAAATTTGCTCGACCGTACATCGAATTAGCTCGTAAAAGCTCAGTTGCGTTTTTAAGAAACTATAAATACTGGGATAACTTAATGAAAATATATTAACACTAAGTTTCACCGCGGCACCGCTTGCACATTTTACTAAAATCTTAATCAAACACGTGTTTTATAATTAATTTAATAAATAATAAAAGAATACGGGATTAATTTTTATTTCTTTTTCTTTTTATAGAGAATCCATTTAATATTAAAGGATCCTATAAAATGGACGTAACTTACTATAGCAATTAAAAATGCACACGTACGCTTTATATATTTGCTATAGCAAGGTATACCTTTAGATGAAAATAGTATAATATCAAATATTTCAGCCATTGTACAGGCTCATAATCTAAGCTATATAACAGAGACATTTGTCTGTCTGGTCAAGAGCTATGAGCTAGAGCGGTTAGTCAAATGTGCTGACTCGGCGCGGTCTCGTAAGTCAACGTCTCGAACAGACGGAGACCGACTAAATACGAGTCAATTATACCTTTCTTGAGTTATGTTGATAATTGTTATCGATTCGGGTAATAGGGCTGTTTGTATCGCTATATAATAAGAACAGTGGACTCGAATAGTTCTAATGAATACACGTCATAAGAAAATAGGCTGCTTTCTTATTACAAAGGAGTGGTATGACGGAAATACATATGGAAAGGGGTTTTATCGCAAGGTTGAGGCAGCTATACATTTTATATCAACATTAACAACTACAACTGTCCTATTGGGAGCATGAACAGTTCATTCAGACAAAGTTATAAGCCTACAGCATTTATGTCAAAAATAATACCGTGGAAGGTTTCAAAAAGTTAGATTAACATTAAATAGGTTAGGTAAATATATTTTTTCTTAATTTGTATCTGGTTACAAAACACGGCGCAACTTTTAAGATATGGCAAGAATTTCAGGTAGACATTTGCTGCCCGTCTCTTGCTTCTTTTATATAGTTAGAATCAATTATTCTTGTACTATTCTAGTAACGTATCTCACTCACATACATACTCTATAACAGTACAGTATTCGTATATACTGTAACACATGCAAAAAGGCTCTTCCTTTCTCAAACGATACACCAATTCGTAGTTCAATCCAGAGCATATTACCAGGAATGCATATGTTTTTATTCACTATAAGGTATACAAATACACTCTATGAACGTCATACATTAGTCAGTGGTCATCGGCTTTCAATACCTTCAGGTTCTCAGGCCTTGGTAGACCGGCAGAAAAAAGCCGGCTGCACGACAAAGTGTCACGATTTACAAAACGTTTTCACCACAAAAACCAACTTCTATTGGCTGTTGAACATTTTTTTTAACTACTAGCATGTTAATTGATACTAATTATTTTGTTAGCCCCTCCAGGTAAGTAATGGCTTGTGTTAGAAGTGGGTTCACGTCAATCGAACACATTTTTATTGCCGCTTAATTATTGATAAGGACATACAACATCATTGGTATATTTTAAGCCATAATATATATTATTATATATTAGATTAGCAACGTTCCATTAATTCATCAATGTGTTTCAAAGCTGAAAGCGTTTTAAATACATTTATACACGTCGCAACGCATCGAACCCCGCGGCAATACTTCAGCTGGATAAAAAACTCCATGTATATCCGGCACAAGTTGAGAAACATGTTTCGGCACTGCTTTTTAGCCCGTGGGCGTTTCGTTCACAATTAAACGCGAAATGGAATTCATAATACGCAGGGAAAAATGCAAAAAGATTTTTCCCAAATTTTCACATGAACATCTGCGTGCCTAGTAATAAGTGGTCAGTACAGACCAAGGACATCTGCAACAATCCTCAAATGTAGTGGTCCTGAACAGCAGGAAACCTGGACAAAAACACTTTTGGCACTTATCTCACCGAAAGATCAGATCTGACATGAATACCCATTTAATACCCATTCCCTCTATACGAATAAAAACAACAATGAAAATTAATCTTCTCTATGTTGGATTGCCTGATATCGAATGTTCTTCAAGGAAATGTTACATGTTATGAAATTATTAAGCTCTATTCATTGGAGGAAATCCTGAGGGTAGATCACCTCTTGAATCTACCAAGTATCTTACAATCGGCTCGGTCGTATAAGTTCTTCAAAAATGACGGAAATGAACGTCAAATTCTAATTATTTAATATCACATACTTCAAACAAATATAAAATTAAAATTAACGCTCAACACTCATAGCCTCCCACTGCGATTCCCTGTGTCGAGAATGACATATACAACATACGAATACAACACAAACCGAGAACAGAAATTTATACTCGTCTTCCAAATGTCTGTCTCGCTGGAAATCGAACCCAGATCCCTTCGAACGGGACCTGGCATGGTGACCATTGCGCCATACTGGTCGTCAACAAATAAATAAAGAGTTCCACAAGTAAGTCAGAAATAAAAATCAATTTTTAATTATTGATCATCACGCGTTTGTCCCAAGAGTGTATCACGCACAGATCTATTAACGCGCGCGTTATTCTGTAATCTATAAAAGCTCTTGGGAACGTTATCGGCAACTTCCAGGCGTGACGGTTTAATCTGGTTTTTTTTATTCTTCCCTTAGGAGTACACAATGCATACAGGTTTCACTATATAGTATCTTGTGTACCTTTATGTTTAACTATATCTTTGACATGTTTTGATATTCGTAAATGATTAGTGTCTTATCTACCTTTTGTCTATATAGGTACCAGTCCCGGGGTTTCCTGACGTTAAAAAAAACTTCAGTGTCATAAAAACATACTTATATTAAATCCTTTGTACGTGAAACATTGAAAACTTATTTTTCAAAAATCTGTTAAATCTATAATTAAAGATACAAACAAAACTGTTTGATCAATAAGATTTTCGCTTTAAAATCTTTGACATGCCTTGATATCGTATATTTAGTAAGTTTTATGGAACAGATACATTTTTATTTAATAGCAATAGAACGGATCTTTAGATTTATTTCCATCTCAGAAGGATATAGCTTATTTCTAACACATTTGATTGGAGTTTTAGTTTTAAAATAGAGCAGGTGTTTGTTTATTTAACGCTTATTTAACTTAATTTTATTATATTAAAAAACCTTGTTATATATTATATTCAGCTTAAGATAAAACAATAAAGTTATTTGTTAACGATAAACAAATATTTTTACTTAACAAGGAAAAATCCCGAAACAGTCGTCACAGTGTGACGGAAATACAGCCAGCTGAGGTAATTTTAGGCTCACGAAATATTCC
>DWNJ01000061.1:0-20734 GCA_018250275.1 Udranomia eurus | reverse complement strand
GTACATTGAAGATTGATATATTGAATACTGAAATTTATCCATATGTACTCATATATATTTCACATTTTACCTAAGTAATAAAACACTTAATTTTATTCAGCTAGCAGCTAACAGCAATAAACTAATATCTTAGTAAATTCTGTGGCAGTACTAAATCGTCGGGTCGACTGGGTGTATTTTAATAAAATTAGAACGATTTTTATTATTATATTTTAATCCGATTTTGACAAATACTTAGTTGCTAATAATTAAATCAAAACGGATCCTTATAATATTCGATAAACTGTTACATAAATAAAATGTTAATTTATATTTTGATATATAAATTAACCCAAAGGACTACTGTATGTACGTACTATTGTACTACATCAATATTTTAATAGTACTCGTAAAATTTCGAAAACACGATTCATTTTAGTAAAACGAACGTCTCACGCCAAGCGCCATCTGGCGGGAATCCAAGAAACCGCCTTTGAAATTAGCTATTAAAGTTTATTGTCAAATATACGTAGCGTACAATAAGTTTTTCCAAGTGCAATGTTGAAATACTTCTATGTAACTAATATTGGGAGAATTCTTCTGTGTTCGTTATTTATTCCAGCAGATAGTAGAAGTTGTGTAATAGCAGAATGTTCATTCTGTAGTATTATGCAGATATACTACAATTTAAAAGTGTATGCTGTAGGTACTATAAATAAGCTATAGTTTGTGTTCCTTCACTTTTTGTATGCGAAATCGCCGGCAAGAACTAGTTACTTAAAATATCTTATAGCCCTAAAAATAATGCTACAAAATGCAAACTTTGGAATAGTATTTTAATTCTCTCCAAACAATAGGAGCCGAGAGCCACCTCGGCGCCATTGTGGCTCTTCAGGTGTTCTTATTATCCGTCATTTTATAATCCAGATGGATTTAACTCGAAAATAATTTCCAAGAAAACTGTTTTATTACGAGCGTGCCTAACCTAGTTTGGTATTTTGTTAAATCAATTCAAGTACAAAGTAAATCAGAGTCAACATTAATAAAAAATATATTAAAAATAAATAGCTTTTAATTGACTACATAAGCTGAGTACAGACTCTCAATCGATCACTTATTATACAAGTCTCTCCCGTGGAGGTATTATCCAACTTTAAGGGAAAATTTTGCGTAAATCTATAATAATATTATCCCAACTTGATGTATTAAATGTGAGTCTATTTGTTTGTTACGCTATAAAACTATATGTTTTTTCTACTTAAAATTAAGGTAGCAAACGAGCATGATGCAACCCACATGATAATGTTGGCACGATTCGATTAAATGTCTCTCCCTTACCACACCCGTCAAACCAGAACACAGCAGCAAGAACACTGCTGTTATAAGACATAAACAGGTGTGGTGGCGGTGCCGCCGGAGTCGAACCTTCATAGTACAAACAGTACGTAGCTACATGTTACTGTAGATGTATGTTAGAGATCGCTCGTGATAAAATACCACTAGGTTCGCCTCCTGCCTCGAGCACCTGCGGCTCGCCTGACAAATGGTAGCCTAGCGACCCTGTACACGCATAAACATACCGTACTTCACTATATATACTCGTATTTATGTCTTGCGTCCTTTTCGTAACTAATATTATAAACGCAAGTGTCACTTTGTTTACGGTTTCAACTACTCAATAGATCATTACGAAATTTTGAATACACGTTTTTAGGTGTACAGAAAAGGGCATAAGGTATATTTTATCTAGAATTATAGGTACATTTTTTAATCATATATTTTAATTAAAAGGCGATACTTTAATATCTCCATATTTCTAATCAAACTGTCCTCTAAACTATTCATTTGTTGAACGAATTGTCTGAATGTCTGTTGCATGTATAAAGTTTTGATTGCTAACATTTGTTTGTACAAGAAGGGACATCGTTATAAACAAGCAAACGTAGCCGAGCTTAGCCACTAAATCTGAAGAGCGTGTGAAGTCGGGAGCGGAGATTAGCGGGATATAAATAAATTGCGTATGATGGAATGTTTATATCAGTGTATCGAGGTCGTCCGTCCGTCGCGCTGTTCCTGGAAATTAATCCGATTGGCAAAACAAACATTAGATTAAATTTAGAATTGATGCATTCGTAATAAAACATAACTCTTTGAGTTAGGCCGATCGGGTTATGGAAGCCGATAAATTGCTTCAGTTCCGAAATAATCCAAAGGTTGGATGGATGGATGTTCAACCAATAATACCGAACGAATGTTTAACCTACAGTTCAATCAAAACAGCGAAGGAGTGCATACACCTTTCTTTTAATTAATCACAAGGTATGTATGCATAAGTATATATTTCTTTTAATTAAGGACGATCAAATATTGTATATTTTACTTTCTTTAGATCGATAGCAAGAAATTCAATAATTTTAGTGAACACAAACGATTGCATAATATTACCACTTGAATGCTGTAACAGAATTCGCTAAACTTTCAGCTGGCCCCAACAGCCACGTTCGCTAATTCAATTGCTAAAACTAGACGTGCGACGTAATTGTAACCCATCTGTCTGATTGTACGAATTATCAACTGTGTTCTACCTTTATATATGAACAATGTCGTTCACGTTTGGAAATAATGTTCAAATTATTAATGTCGTGTTATTTTATCGTTATTAACATGCGTATAAAATGATCAATATTTGAATCTGAAGTGTATTCTCATTCGTTAAGTGTTGAACTGTACTCTAGCTATATGCTGAAAATAAAGAGGTTCAAACAGTTATAGGAATATAGAGCAAATTTATAATAGCGCTGGTATTAACAATTAAAATGACCCCTAACTTTTGCTATAATGGCGATATTGTGGTAGGTTTCTGTACCACTTGTCTCCAGCAAATAGCTGGACACTTGTTTAAATTTACCTATATAGGATGTTACGTCATAATACATGGATATGATGACGTAACATGCTTTCGATTGAATTAATAATGACGTTATTTTTGAGGCATTTACAGTTTATAATTTAATAACAATTTGGGTGCAACCTTTTTTAATCCATTATTTTGCTCATGATAAAATTATGTTTTCGTATATATTTTTTAATGTCCCAAATAAATAAATGATAACAATTTTACGTAAAAACAAATAGTTTACAAAGCTTGAGCCACGCTATAAAAGGTTGTACCAAAGAGCGATTATCTGAACAAAAACAGTATGGGTGCTAGCACATCTAAAACCTGAAACAAATGAATGCAGGTAAAACGGTTCGTAGATCGATGGGAACAAAGGCGGAATGTTTGCTTTCAGAGATATTGGTTTGAAGCGGTCTGGTTTTGAATGCGACGCGGAGTACAAGTAAATACTGCTTCAAACTCATCTCTACTTGAGTGGGTGTTCTTGGTGTAACCTACTTGCGACATAGCGACTATAGCCCAATGTCAGTGTCGGACAGAGGTCGTGGGTTCGATCCTCGCTGTACGATTGACGTGAACCCACACCCAACTAGCGTAGTTTAGCTGGAAACATTAATAGAATTTAGTTAAAGATAATAAAACGTAAGCAATGAATAATATACCAATCCTAACTTTAACTAATATTATAAATGCTAATGTAAATTGGATTTGTTAATCTTAACTTCTCAACCGATCATCGTGATTTTTTATACACATTGTCAGGTGCACAGAGAAGGACTTAGGGCACATTTTATCCAGACAAACAGGGACAGCATTTGGTATTTGACACATATTCAAGAGACTATATGCAGACTTTTTGAAGTGATGCTTCATTAAACGCACCCATTAGATTTTTTTTTTAAATACGATTTATGTAACGGAAGTTGCGTTGCGGAACTGACGCGTGGCAGTGAAGGATACGAATTGTTTACTTGTCACCCATATAAGATGTCTCAATTCTTTCCTCGCTCCGCGCCGTAAACTAAAGTAAACGTCATATCCGTGTTTGTAAAAGCTCTCACCTGCCGTTTCATAAAACGGAATGGGTTCTGGCGCCACAATGGCTGAGTGTTACGCTCGCAGGCCGATTGTTGGCTTCGAATGAACCACTTGTAGGCTTTCAGGGATATTGATTCCCACTGCTTCCGAGTATGCTCCGTATTCTCCAGTTGTAAGTCTTGAAATGAAAGGTTTTTCATCTGCACTCTATACTGACGCCATGCACTAGCTTAACCGAGCGGCCTCGTTCGCGTTTAATTTTCCTCAAGTTTTCTAAACCGCATTCAGAGTCAAACTGCTGGGTCATGCTAATGTGTCCATCGATTTTTACGTACTCCGAATGATTTCTTATATCATTACTAACACTACCATTCGAGCGCGCATAGCCCCGCGGCTTGTGTAGATCGCATGCGATCGCGAGAGTTAGGCAACGTCGGGCGCGGAAAAAAGTAACTAACTAAGAGAAGTAACTCTTATGGTGCTTTGAACACTATAATCTTTCCATTTATAAATTCTACGTGACAGTAGACATGAAAAAATACAAGACAATTGTAGAAAACATATCAATATTCACAACTGAAATAGCATACGAGCGTGCAGTCCACCTGACGCCTAGTGGCCACAGCGCCCTGGACGTGGACACTCATAAATCAACGCTGACGAGACACGCACACAGAAGGACTTAGACGTATATTAGTTTAGGCAACATCTGTGACTGGCGCTAGAATTGAATTGTCACTTATACACCCTGATATATAACAGTAAGCATAGTTCAGAGCCAACACCGATAAGGTCGGATATAGATAAATAATTTATGTATGAAATCCTAATAATAAGATCCGATGTGACGAGAATCGTAGGAAAAACTACTACATATTAACTTCAGTTCTTTATCAATGTTATATAAATAATAATCATTATGGGTTTTTAGCTTTTAATTTTTTTAAAAAGCGGTTGTCTCTCATATTACTAAAGCGAAGCTGCTTTTAACAATTTAATATTTTATGGACTATTATATTATATTATATTATTTATTATAAATATAAGCTGACTCGCTGCTGGATGAGATGATAGATTAGTTAAATTTATACTGGAGTATAAATTAGTAGTCAATTCAAATAGCAGATTTCGTGCATAATTCTAGGAAGTCAATAAAATGTCTCGACTCTAGATTGCTCTACATAAAATATATTCATGATAAATAATCGGTGTATTTGATTTTATTCCAGACAACCGGATGTGAGACGGCTGTTTTATAGCGCGCTAGTGGAAATTCTAAGGCGATGCTTGCATATTATTATTATTATTTAGTAGGGAAACTGTTTTGCTAAACTTTATCGTTGCTATTAGTACTTTTTCAATGAACACACTAATTAACCAGAACCAGAATGTCGGTTTTAATGTGTACTTGTCAACACTAAAGTTTCTGTCACTTGTTTTAATGTCCTATGCTTTGATGCAAATATTTTAATATGACTAACCAGCAGAACAACGTAAATAAAATTGAATCCCATAAAATTTTACGGTTTCCCACACAATTCCAACCGCACGTCACCTAGGGTTGATTAACTTTGATAAATTATATACGACCAAGCAATGAAGATAATTTCTACTGAAATACGACGCCTCATAAAAAATTCTGAAGAATCAAATCAAATTCAAAAATCTTTTTAAGATGGTAGAACCTTTTACGGTTCGACTCCGGAGGCACCACCGTCTTATAACAGCAGTGTTCTTGCTGCTGTGTTGTGGTTTGAAGGACGTGGTCAGGGAGACATGCTTAACCGAGCCGTTCCAACTTAGTCCTCAGGGATAGCAACGCATTTGTGGTCGACCTAAAAACGAACTTCGATCCTGTCTTGGGTTGATTACAGATTTTCATGGGCGGCAGTGACCACTTATCATTAGGTGGACTGGATGCTCGTTTGCTACCTCTCAGTCATAAAAAAATCTTATCTGAATTATCTGTAGTGATTGTAAAGTGTTACCACAAACGGACAATCTTGATACCGTTTATATATAAAACATCATTCACCGTCCGATTCCAATGAGACTGAAAGTTTATTTGCTTAACTAAAACAACATACAAAACGAGGTTACACACATCAGTACAAATCCATCTTATTATTAGATATGGTGCAATGATCTATGTATTTGATACTATTTTAGAGCCCCGCGCACGTGTCTCCTATCTCTTTCATCCATCATTAAATCTTTGAATTAGAAAGAGAAAGTACTATACTTCAGTTGAACATTTATTTGCTGTCTTTTTCACACATCGGCAGAGTGTGTATTAATAGACAAAGACGCCAGATACGATTTGTAGTTATTTTGGCCGGATCAAACGTGACGTAAAGTTTAATGATTGATACGCCTTAAAATTTTATTCGATCCTGGTATATGTTTCCTGTTTACGATTCTTTTTGTAGCATGAACTAAATAGTAGATTTTTAGGTTACATATAGTACTGAGACGGAAATATGTAACTTAGTAAGTAATTAAATGCAATAGCCACTGTATATCCAATAAACGTAAGTTTACTTTTAACGGGCGCTACTGAACTAACTAACATATTTGGTAAACTTGACCGCAAAGAACTTACAGTGTCGTGTATCATAAATAACAATTAAAAACATCATAGACAGCAAACTAGTTTCCGTTTTCCGCCGGAAGCAGCCATATTTCAAACTATCTTGTCAAATTGTCGCGTTCCCGCCAAATTTACTGACATAATATTTTAAAGGCCACAGTTTATAACTCTTTGAACTATTTTTATTATTTGAAACTGGTAATAAATACATATTATGCTAACTTTTAGTCATATTTAATGAATTTAGCACTCTTTCAACATTCAAAGTTAATTAAAAGAGTTAATTTTCTTTTGTATTAAATAGTTAAGAGACATTCTTTCTTTAAATTAATTATTTGAAATATGAATTGTAGTTACCAAATTCCGGAATACAAGAAATACATAACTAATTTAAATCCATTGTTTTTACAGTTCACGCTTGACCTTTTTCCAGCTAAAAGTAGGTCGTACGCATCCCATTCAGTGCTTTAATGATGCAGGAAATCATTATTTTGAATCTGTGCATTCTTTATCTGTACAGAATGGCGAGGATTTTTAAAAGTACATCATTTCTTTAGCATCGAAACGGGAGTTTTAAGAATTGGACATAGTTTTAATGAAGAGTTTTTCTTCAAATGCACTGTCTGAGACAACCCAAATGTAGATTTTAAGTATGAGTCTAAAATACCAACATATAATCGTTCCATTTGTATGATGTGTCAAAAAGAGCTAACAGTAACGTTCTAAACCGTTACGAAGAAAACGAGGGACAACCAAAAAGTCTTACAACAAAATTATAGTTATAACCGTAAACATTGATACAACATTTCTAGATAACATTATCACGTCTTTACATCAATAAATTGTTTACAAATAAAATTATCAACAAAATCGACAAAAGCAGCCATTAAATTAAAACATGGCGAAATTTCGCGGCAAGACGACAATTTGACAGCAAGTAAAACATGGCGCCTTCCGACGGACGCTGCTTTTTATCTGCAGCGCTGGAACTATTCCTTATTTATGATGCCTTGAACTCCGATGTTTTTAGTTATGCAAATATTTGTTTTAAAATGAGTTGAGATAATTATTTCACGATCTTTTTTCATGAAGCTCTGGAAGGGAAGTATTTCGTTAGTTAACTGTCGTGAGTAGTGATTTTCCGATGGTAATTAATAGTAACCTCAGTTAGAACTTTGTTTGAGAGTTTACAATTTTTCACATTCCTAATAATATGATTATTTTAATTCATTATAAGAGTGGAGCTAGAATTTAACAGACATCGAAGAAAATTATGTATTAAAACGTAAATAAAATATATTTTCGACTCTGTAAGTCATAGATTTGTCATAATTAGAATTAGAAATAATAAGTAATTAGAATGGGAATATTAAGAACCAAAGCTACTGCGAAAGAACAGCTTCTTATTAGGCTCGGCTTCTTATCGGCTAGGTGGCCTATTTAAGAACAATACGTGAACACATAGACAAGATATGTAAAGACGTTCTGATTAGGAAAGGATTGTCTAGACAATTTCCTATCTAGATAAATATCATACCTTCCAAAATATAATTACAAACAAAAATTAAAAAGGACGTCAACACATGTATTTTTACACATTTTATTTATTTAACAGCTAAACTCGTATTATATTTATCCTAGATTAGTAATAAAAATAGTATCTAGTAGTATCTGCAACTCGTGCTAAGCTGTGATTACCCACGAGAGCGAATCGCTTAACTTCACTCTCGTGGGCAATCGACAACATACCGCGGAATATACCTATGTTCTTTGCGCTGCTCTACATGTTCGGCGTACTTTAGAGATAAAGCATTGAGGAATAATGTTTGCGAAAACATCCTGTGTCTTTCTTAGTGTTGTCGCAGCAAACGAAGGAAGCAATAAATTCCAGCTTGCGTTGTAATGCTGGATCCACATAACCGCACGTAGCAGTCTATTAGTTAAAGCATTAGGTCCCTGCTCTTGTACCCAGGGTCTATTTAGAGATGGCGGATGTCTACATAACCGAAATAAATATAGACGTTATTGAAGTGAAAACTTTTATAGCGACGTTTGGCGCGGGAAAGACTTACTTGTTGGTGACCAGTGACCAACATGCTCATCATTAATAGTGTTGTGTCGATACAAATAAAGTTATTTTTTTTATTGTCAGCTAAGTGTGCAATACAATTACGTGATCTATTTATTGTGTTTTTTTTAAATAAACACAAAGATAATAAATTATTTTGAAGAGTAAAGTGAATTGTTACTCTATCTAGATACACGTAGTTTACTCATATATATTTCTATTTCAATATTACAATCCGTTTGAAATTTCAAAATACAGTTTTCATTTTTGTATGTAAGTATATAGACGGTGGTGTTTACACACCACCAACTTTGTGTTGTTACACTTTGTGTTGTTACACACAACCACAAAGTTTACGAATTGATCGAAACATTTCTAATAATTATATTACACAAATTGAAAGCTCATAAGGAGCTTAATGGAAAAACAGATTGAATCGTTTAATTGAGTTTCAATCATCTCCTTTCACACTTTGCAAATCAAATCTAATGCCGCGATTTCCTTTACTAGTTACGAACCTTAGAGATATTTTTCCAACTTTAAAGTAGCAAACGAGCATACAGTCCAACTGATGGTCATTGCCGCCCATGGTCATGGGCACCTGTGATCAAGTCAAGACAGAATCGAAGTTCTTTCTTAGGTCCACCACAAATAGGTTTCTACCCCTAAGGACTAAGTTGGAACGCCTCGATTGTGTCTCCCTGACCACCCTTCAAACACACACAGCAGAAAGAACACTGGTGTTTGTTATAAGACAAAAATAGTTGTGGTGGTGATGCCTCCGCGCATTCGAACCACAATATGTTCCTATTATCAACTTCATTGTGTTTAGGAGTCTTATATGTAGTTATAGTTTTTTTTATTCTTAACACAATGATAATAAATATTTTTAACTTGGCTAGCTAGTTTACTTGATTTAGAATATTTTTAAAGAAAAATATAATACAGACAACGCTATACTATCTCTACTACTTTTATGAATCTCTACTCTCTGTATATTCTGTGATATTACTTTCGGGTGTACGAGCTCCGATGTCAAGACTTCTTTGTCTTTTATCAATGGCTAGAATCTTATCTACATATAGACTACGGGTCTAATCTCACAATAAGAATTGGGTTTCTTATACCTTCACCCCAATCGGCTACCACGATAATTCTTTAAGAGATAACTTTGACGTTTTACTGAAGAATCAATTAGAACTTAGCGCATTTTGAGCCATTTAATGATTACTAAGTGTTATTCAACGTGTTCAACGTCTAGCTGTGAAGCGACAATGGGCATACATATGCACCTGATTACCAATTAAAATAAATAAGACAGTAAAACATTACAAATCAACGTAGCGAATGGTTATCGGGGAAATAAATAGGACAGTGGTAAACAAGACAATTGTCGCAGACGTTGAAGGAATTGATAAAACTAATTAGAGAAAATCTCGATGACAAAGCAGTCTTCCTGCTAATTAACAACGTGAATTTTTCACGAATAAAAGAATAGCATTTAGAATTTAAAAACATTTTTTTCTTTCTTTGACAACGCACATTTTACGCACTGCCAACTACAAAACGGAGAAAAGTATTTGTCTTGGGTTGGCGAACGACATAGACAAAAAATATAATATACAAATTTAAAAAAAGATAAAATAGACAAAAATATTATGTCTATGGAACAAAGTAAAACCAATAGCATAAACAATAAATAGAACGATATAGCTATAGAATAGAGTAAAATAGATATCAGAATTTTGTCTACGATGTTCATTTGATCACCAATCGTGTTACAGGCAATTGCTGCGTGCGCGGTCTAGAAGTTAATTAGAAGTGTGTCCTCCGACCACTCCGGGGAAGTGGCAATCCCTTACAAGGTTAATTAAGGCCCTCGTATTTCCATACAAAGGGAAAAACAAAGGGAAAAAAATCTATTTAGGATGCCTCCCCGGAAATTGTCTGTAAAATATAAGAAAGAGCCCACGATAAAAATACCTGTAAATGATGGTGATACTAGTATATTTTAAACATAGGAGAAGCCTTAATACACATCTTTATGAGTTGCCTACCACAAAATTCCGATGCTAAAGTTAAGCTACATGGGGGAGACACCCAAATGTCTGTATAGACATTATGTCTATATTGTATAATATAGATGTAAGCTCTATCTTTATCAAAAACTTCAGTTTTATCGATTTCCTTTATAACTTTAAGGTCCTCCTTAGTTAGGTCACTAATGGCTATAACATATAGAGTACAATAGGAGCATTATGGGTACGCATTGTGTTTTCTTATTTTTTAGCAAACTCAGAATTGAACAAGGTGTGTCCAAGGCAAGGACTTATAAGCACGATGCTACCGGGTGTCCAGACCAATTAATCGACAATTACATACAAGAGTTGCCAACTGTCTTCATTTATTATTTGTAAATTCTATTCTCTAATCTTGTATGACGTAGGGTTTTTGGCATCCGTATTCTAAATTGACTGTTACGATCGTTTCGTCCCTCTCTAACAGTATACAATCGAAAGAGATGGCAGCAGTGATAAAAGAAATATGTTGTGATATTTGAATAACGCAAAGCATTTAAGGCGGGAAAATGCGACTAATAAATATATCGATGACAGGTTAAATAACTTTTTTTAATCTTATATTTTTTTGTAAAACAAAAGAAGCATATTAAATTCTGTGTCCCTGAGTAACTATCCGAACTAATATTATATCCTTGTCGATGTCTGATAATATAAATGCGAATCGAAAAAAATCTTCTTTAAAAATAATTACATTTGTAACTATCGCACATAATTTCGATAAAATGTTTCTAGTCAAAAAGTCGCTTATTAAAGTCGTAAGTCCGAATAGGCAAGTCGGAAAGGTCAAAGGAGACATCCAATTGTCTAGAAATAAATTAAATTCACCCCTCACGCCGCTGCTTCTGCACCCCAGCTAATCTCGGTAACTAATGTGTCCCCAGACCTTGAGGTCAACTGCTTCATCAGTCAAGACCTGATCGAAATAGGGAGTCAGTGTATGGCGGACATACCTTCCTACTTACTATTGTATGTATATGCAAAAGTTAGGATGAATGTTTGTTACTAACACCAGAACGGCTGAACGGATCAGGATGAAATTTGGCACAAACATTAATTATTATGGTCTAACATTTCGTCTCTAAAAAAATAAATAAGACTGTATGTATCGATCCTGGAAAGCAGAGATAAAAAATATAACTTCTATATGAAATAACTCGACAGCATATCCTTTCTATTTTGATCTCATCGTATGCAGTTTTTAAACGGTGCTAAAGCTATTTCTTACATTAGAGATACATTTCGAGATACAGGGAACACGATATATGTGTCTATCTTAGCACTAGAATAACACAAAGAAGAGCGAGCAGTGGGCCGCAGTGGCCAGCGGCGCAGGGAGCGCGCGCGCAGGCTGTGGCGGGCGGCCCTGAACCGAGGGCGATGCCCCGGCCCGGTTCATTACCAGCGCAGAGTAGGATGCGACAGAGACGATCTAAATATAATATATGCACATACTTCGCATTATATGTACATATTTTATTTTATCTCTAAAACTTTCGTGTACACTCATACATATTTATACGTCATTGACGGCTGTTACAATTATTTGACTAATATGCTTGAAATAATACACATTATATGTCATTGCATACTCGTTCCGATGACTCGCGTTAGACATTGTGTTTCGACACAAGTATTTATTTGAATCACTTTGATTCAAATAATGACAAAACTATTAGGACAGGTCTGGACTGCAATTTGGTTTAAAACTTAGTTAGTAAATAAGTTTTTGATTCTTGGTATTTATTAATAATCTTAATAAATCTGAAGATATCTTAAAACTGTAAATAAACGTCCATAAATATTTAAACACATGATTAATGAATAAAAAAGGGTGTTAATTTTTTTTTCGTCGCCGTTGTATTTGTTTTGACTTTTCGCATTTGTTGGTAAAATAAGTTCAAAGTATTTTATACCAATTTCTTATATTCATTTTTTTCTTTCTTTCATTCTCATTCATTTTCATTTCTACTTTTTTGTAATGATAGCCGTCTTCCAATCCCCCTAGCCTATCCTATTGGTAAATCCACCACTGGATGTAATGGACAGAGACGGCTGTCCACCAGCATTACATACTCGTTTGCTATTTCAACATCATATAAAAATATTAGGTATATCTCGGATGTTTAGTCGTCACTGAATCTCATCGCCATCACATCCTGTCTCCAGCGCAATATCCTGCCAAAGCTCGTTCGATACACGTATTAAATACTAGAAAGTCTAACACGCGAACGCCAGATATAATACATATTTTCGTGGCTAAGGACGGCAGTCGCTTATTCAAAGTTGAATACAAGTCAATAAATAAATTATAAGTTGAATACACAAATTGTTATAAATGAGATATTTATACTACTACTGCCACTAATTACTTTGTGGTAGAACCTTTTACGGTTCGACTACGAACGTACCAGAGGCACCACCGCCACACATATTAAACACACTTATAACTGCAGTATTCTTGCTGCTGTTATCTGGTTTTGAAGGATCTGGTAAGGGAGACGAATCGAGGTGTTCCAACTTAGTTCTCAAGGGTAGCACCTACCATATGTACCCACCATATGTAGTCGACCTAAGAACTTCAATGCTCTCATAGGTTTATTACTCATCGCGCCCATGGCGGAAGTGGTCACCTACCATCTGGAGAACTGCATACTCGCTTGCTACCTCACAGTTAAAAAAAAGAAAACTAGAGAATCAGACATTTACCGTTGAACTACGGACAATAAAATAACAATAAACATCATACATAAATACATACATAAATCTCTGTCATATATATGAAGCAGTCATTTTAGTGGCGCGTCGTTTAAAAGTAATATATGACACTATATCAACTGTATGGCGGTTCACAGCTATATATTTTAGCAGCTGTCAACAATGCTTTTTATATATTCATGTCATAACAGACGATTGAGTGTGTGATTTGAAAAAATCCTCTTTTTATTTAATAAAGAGATTCTGTATGCAGACGTCAAAAAATCCGAAAGGTTAGGTTTTGGGAATTTAGCTAATAAAACGATAACACTTATTAAAAATTAGAATGTAAGCTCGTCAGAACTCTCTACAAAACTAAATAGAAGAATTATCAAGTGGTGTTTGTGTTTTTATCTTTGTATGTCGTCCGCGGCACCTACGATACAGGGAATCAATTGGTCTTTGAGTGAGGAGAATTAAAAACAGACGTATACGTCGCTGTGTACGTACTTGCGTAACATTACAGCCCAGCGTAATCATTTCCGTTACAGAACTCGTAACATCAATACTTTTTCTCGCTCATGGCGCATAAAGAAGTTTCACTTCAAAATGATGTTAATACGATGACTACGTGTTACAATTAAATCATGTTGTCTTTGTGGCGGGCGACAGTCATCAATTAGGCGGACAGCTGTCAACAACACTCGATCGAGAGCGCTTGACGCCGCCTTTGGCACGCCACGATATTTCTCATTAGAATACTGGATTGCTCTTTTGTTAAATGTAACAAAATGTAATTCTTCATTTTAAATGTTGGTTGCCAGATACTCAAAAATAAATAATAGTCCAAAGTTTTAAGTCGTAGCAAATTAGTTTAAAAAAATATATTGTGTGTTTGAATCCCTGTGGTTGTTCTGTAACGGCACTTTGACCACACCCAGTATTAGTATCGATAGGAGCTATTTTGGTTGTTGGTAAAGAGAATGATTTGGTGGAAATGAGTGGATGGTGGAAAGAAGTTCTTCTTCTTATCATTCTATGCGTTCGAGGGTACGGTTATTGTTCTAATTCATAGACAGCCTGATTATTATTATAATTCTTACATATTGAACCCTAATTGGAAGTTTAGAATAAAAATTTCCCTCACATAAAAAGTGACATTCTATATTATATTTTCTCTGTGTTATATTTAGTCTGTGGCGCACAATCCTCCGTGGATATTACTCGTAATAATAAAGGTGCGTGCAAAATGACACGATTGTGAAATTATATCTCGCGCGAGTAAAAAACCTTTAGGAATATTTTGAATTGAAGGTTTTTGTCCGACTCCCCGAAGGAAGCGGGGTCATTTCCAGGCGTACATTTGTATGATTCCATTTTCATAGATGTTGTATGGATACGCATATAGTACATAATAAATTGATTGCATGTAGATTAGATATAAAAGTTTCCTTTTAGTTCCATAGATATATAGACAACTAGACCTTTCCCGCGGTTTCGCTCGCATTGATGATAAAACTTATTTTCCTCTCTCGAGCAATCCATAACATAGTGATATGTCTTTCTCTATTCTCTGACAATGTGTGTACAAAACACGACGGAAGATTTTATTTATTACACTTTTTAACTAAAATAAAAGGTTAATTACAATGTATTGATTAAAATTGACATAAAATGCAGGCTAGAAACTTTTGGAACTGTTTTGTGAGTGACACTATGGCCGACTTCGGAAGCGTCTCCTGTTTTATTCGAAATCGGTTTGCGCCAGTGTGTCCAGGGAACATAACATCGCGCTTGTGTGACACTTACATCACATAAAAAATGTGAGTCAAATGCGCCCATTGAATGCTCCGTAAGTCCGTAGTCCGGACTACGGAATGTATACGTGTATTTGTCAAAAAAGAACTTCGTGAGTTAGTTTAAACTAAAACAACATTATTAGACACAGTTCAATGACAAATAAATTTCTTTGTAATTCCTACATCGTTTTAATAAAGTTATTGCAATTACGATCTTAGGAGTGCACTCTTAGAGGAACGTTGACATGTAAAATTTTACCCTTCTTAAACTTGTGTTTTTATAATAACTTCCTATAACCTTTTATATGTAGTTTACCACACCATCGATCCGGAGTTTACAAAATCATTCAAATTTAATGTATTTTAAGTACCAACAGCCGAGTAAATTAGATGTTACAAATAATAAAACAATATTAGAAACAGTCTGTTTTTTTCTCACCAAACTCTAAAACCATTGCACGTTAGTAACACTATTTCAATGCTGTGATAGATCGCCACAGATTAGATAAGTATTTACCATAGACAATGTTGCGCTGTAAAAAGGGGGGAGGTCGATGCACTATGACCATGACTTCTATACTGTGTGCGACCCGCGCCTGAGGACACGCAGTCTTTACACTTCGATTCCTTTCATGCAGAAACAAATGTTTTATTTATTTATACATATTATTTATTTGTTAACCTTTTGTACCAGCCCAAAGTGGTCAAGGTTACAAAAGGTTACTGCACCAAGGTATTCTCTGCTTGTGCAACAACCCTGGATGATGCTTAAAGTATATTGTTCATTGTTACATAGTTTGAACATTATTTTTTTATAAGATACATATTGTAAAAAAAACCTTTTCCAGCAAATAAAGAATTCATTAATTCATAGAATATAATCCATTTTACCCGATAATACAGAGTTCCTTGGCACCTATGTATAATAAATAGAACATGTTCTAGATTTCAAGCGCATGGACAATAAAAATATTCGAGATTTAAAGGTAAATTTGTCGCCGTGGTGGGGGTGGAGCTTACTCAAACGCACGAGTAATCGGCAGTAAGTGGCTAAGTGCATCCTGCAGTCGCAGGTTTTCATCTTCGTAGTGGCCAACCAACTCCGATAATGTTTGTTAGTCGTAGAGTTACTTGCCGGATATCGAACTACTCGTATTAATATCTCTTAACTATCGTCACAACGTTCGTATACAAGGCATTGCCGCTCGCTCTTCGCCACAAAATACCAAGAGGAAATCGCGCTATTCACGACCAAATTGTATTCAAATTTATTTGACATTGCGGTAAACCTTCAAAATTCTTTGCAAAGGCTCAAGGAAAATTCCGTGTATAACGCACCGGCGAGGCTCGTGAAGCATCTTTTAGGAAATGGAGAAATGTTCACTACCTACTTAACACATTACCTACATTACTCACCACGAAGAAGCATGCAAAAACGTTTGGCTCTCGAGAGAAATCAAAGTTGTGTTACCTGAAACAAAATATACATATTAAATAATGTTACACTCGAAATGCTTTGAAATTCTATACTTATTTTATATATATTTTATATATACGTAGGCACGAACTGATACATTTATATCAAAACAATGTTTCTACGTAGCATAGAAGTTACGAATTATTCACAACATGTGGTATAAAATAAATGAATTTTAGTCTATGTTAAACAAGATACAATGAGACTTACAATGTCTGCTTTTTATTCTAAATTAATTTGTGCTTTGGCTGAATACAAATTAAAACAGCAGGCAAATAATTTAATTTCAATTCCTAATATCAATATTGCGAAATGTATTTGTTTGTCGTCATATTTATAATCATATTATTATCTTATTTGCATAAAATTTGCGCACAAATTTCGTGTTTACGACAAACATGCACAAAAACTAACAATTTTACGCTCTGTGACGTGTGAATATGATTTTGTTTTATGTATTATGCATTTTTATAACTTTAACATTGTATTAATTAGCATTAATTTGTTTATGTTTGCTTTTGTTTACTCCTCATGTAAAACAAATAGGTACTCGTATATTACCTACTTACTGAAATATTAATGAAATACCTTTCTCCTGAAATAATTCCAATTATTCTCAATTGTCAATTCATAAAAAATATTCTAGTGCTTCATTTTTGAAACTTTTTCTTGACCAAACTGATCCAATTAAAAATAGTGAAATTAATAGATGTCTATTATAGCCCAGTAACCCATTTTTAAGAAATTATAGTTTCATAATTTAACAAGAATTCGGTCGGCAAACATTCGCTCGGTTTGCTCGTATAAAATATTGCCGAGCCGGTCTGATTTTCCTCCGGCAAAACTGTAGACAGTTTTCTTTCCTTGTGACCGACACTTATAAGACGCTAAAGGACACTTCTAACGGCACCGTAAATGCTAACCTTAGCGTCATCTTTAATCTCTTAAGTGAAGGAAAACTCGCGTCCCAATTTATACTCGCCTGGTACGTGGAGACGTAAAGAGCCTTTATTGTAGACTTTTTAGAGTAGAAGTGGATAAGAGAATGAGTTTTTTGCAAATGGACTTTTAATTAATTAATTAAATTAATAGTTTTATAAATTTTAAATGGTCATACACATCTCAAATTACACAAATTACAAAATGCCACTTATACACATCAATTTAAATAATACGAGACGTTACTCCGTAAGTTGATCATCTGTGATGATAGATTTGTAAATGATACCTTCATTTAAATTGTTATGTTGAATCGATAAATTTAACAAATAAATAAATATCAACAAAATGTTCTAAACTTCATAATTTTGTGATAAGGGACATGAGAGGAATAGAAAATAAGTGAAAAAAATTAACGGCTGAAAAAAGAAAGTAACTCAACTTAAAAAGAAGATTTTTTTTTATTTGCATTGTCAAATTTAGACCACAGATAACAAATAATTCAATCAAAGATCATGCGACATTTTACAATACAATCAGCACACAAAATTCGTTGAAATATCTCATTTTTGCGTCTCGTAAAGTAGATTCCGAATTCCTAACCCAGTTATATGGCGGCGGCGGGAATTAAAAATTACTGTGCGTTTTGATTCGAGTACTTATCGCTGTAGCGCGTAAATTTAAGCGGCAATATTTATGTCACACGTCTACGTAGTCCACTAGCGATGTTACGCGGCTATGTCTGTTTTAACTTGCATTAAAAAACAAGAAAAAATAAATTTCTTTTCAATATAGTTAGTACGTTGTATGAATATTATGAACGATCTAGGCTCCGCCCTTGACGCGATTTCTCTAGTAATCTTGACACCATTATAGTATACAATAGAATCGCTTATTTCAATACATTTTCTTATAACATCAAAGTAGCAAACGAACCACTTACCATCAGGTGGACTGCATACCTGATGATAAGTGGCTACTGCCGCCCATGGAACACTATAAACTGAACATAATGAACAAAAAAACTTTTTTAGCTCGACCACAGATGCGTTACTACCTTGAGCATTAAGTTGGAACGCCTCGGCTAAGTGTCTCGTATGCCACACCTTACAAACGAGAACACACTGCAATAGTACTGCTGTTATAAGGCAGAAATAGATGTAGCGGTGGTGCCTTCGGAGACGAACCACGAAATGTTCTACCACAATCAAAAATCATAAAAATGAATACGTACTGATAAATAAACAGACATCCAAACAAACATCACATTTATGATATTAAAGCGATTTATGAGTTCAGCTGGATTGGTTCCAAACACCCGTCCCGCTCCGACGGGAACTAGATTTTATTGACAGATAGAGGAATAGATTCCAGCGTCTTAGTTTACGACTGGCGTTCGCTCAAGCCCCGAGTCAAGATAACGATTCTTGACTTGGGGCTGTTTATATAGAATAAGCACAAATTATAGCCCTAATGGAGCTTCTGAACGAACAGATAGAAGATCAAACTATATATTGTGACTTTTATTTTGCTCTGCCTCGCATTTTAATCTGGACAAAATATCTTGCTACACCACTTATTGACGTATACAAAATTTGATAACGATCGAGACGCGACGAAGACTCAATTCTATTATTTACTGGAATTTTACAATTCTACAAATTCATCGCAGTACTGTAAGATTGGAAGGTGGTGGAACGTTCAACTCTGAAAGCAGCACCTCCTTGCCTATTTCTGTTTATAATAACAGCAATTTTCTGGGTTAAGTCCGTAAGGGTAGTAACGCAGCCGTTGTCGACCTCAGACAGAACATCACTCCTGTCTGGGGTTAATGACAGATGTCCACACGCAGCAGTGAGCATTCACCATGAGTTGGTCTTCGTGATCGTGAGCCATCTTATTGTTATAAAAATTGTATGAAATTGATACAATATGGAGCGCATAATGTCATAGTTAGAACCTCATGACGTTATCTTCATCAACAATTGTTAGAATGTTAGAATAAGCGTGAAATTAGCAATTATTATAGTAGTTTTTAATTAATATCGTTCTTTACGGCTATTTGCTCCGCGTAATTTATGACTCAATATCAGGCACTAACTAATTTTAATATTAGAAAATGTTGTATTGTTCTCTATTCTGAATATTCTTTATTAAATCTAGATTTTTCAATTTCCATGTAGAAACGACCAAGTGGTAGTGAACACAGTTGTCATATTTTTAAGCACAATGTAGTGCAGACAACTGCAATATCTCGTAAATTAAACATTATTACAAAAAACATAGTATACATGTAGATGCTTTATTAAATAATGAAGCGGTAATGAAAATTTCAACAAATTTGGTTTAAAATAAACAAAATGGGAGCATTTTTTCTTATTATGCGCTCTCCTGAAAACTAGCTGTTTTGTTTATAACTCTTTTTACTTTGCACACGTCGATATGAGATTCTTTTAGATATATTTAATATAAATCTATAGAATAAATACATAAAAAAAACCTCTACATCCCGATTTAGTTGCAAAATTTCGCTCCGGGTGCAGTTTACGACAGCACACCGTATGACTTCATTTACTTCCAGTTATTAATGGTATCTCTGTGACTTAGTACACCTTTGAATGCAAGCCCAGTTGCCAGAGGCATCTTAGTACAAATTAAGTTATTTCTCGTACAATTAAATTGCAGTGTACATTTTGCAATTTATTTGTAACTCTAAATAATATAATAAACAATAATACTCACCTTTCAGTTTGAAAGTTTAACAGCATCTGCCATCTTTGAGATTTAAAATTTTTAATGTTCTGAGCTTCATCTAAAATCAAATATTTCCACCGTTTTCTTCGAAAACTTTGATGGTCCTGAACTACTAATTTATATGAAGTTATGCACACATGAAAAGAATTTGCTTTTGTCCATCCCACTCGTTTTAACTTGCGTTCTTTTATAGTTCCATAATAGGTGAGAATTTTAAACGCAGGACACCACTTTTTAAATTCCATTTCCCAGTTGAGCACCACTGAGGTAGGCGCCACCACTAAATGAGGACCCCAATCATGATGCTCCAGAGCCAGATGTGCCAACAACGCTATCGTCTGAATGGTCTTGCCGAGACCCATCTCGTCAGCTAGTATACCATTCAAGCCGCGCGCGTACATAGTGGCCAGCCAGTG
>DWNJ01000060.1:0-20760 GCA_018250275.1 Udranomia eurus | reverse complement strand
AACAAACAAAAAATCAAACCTTTCCTCTTTATAATATTAGTATAGATGTACCTATGTTTTACAGGTAGGCACTAGAACTTAACGGGGAGGTTACTCTGGTTGATGATGGAATGAGTAAGGACTCATTTTCATTTTCAGTCGACCGATGTATTTGACACATAATTTATGTAAAGCGAAAGAACGTAATTAAGGACAAGGAGTGAGAATCTTGACTCAGATTTGATCAAAAAGTATAAGGCAAGGTCCGTTCCGATTTTGATCTTAAGACTCCGAATTCGGATTATCAATAGTAGGGTGCCAAAATATTACTACTACCCCGGGATTGTCTCACAAAATCTGCCTGAACAATCTTGGCGAAGAATTATGCGAAAAAGGAGAACAGACTTCGGCGGTCACGTTTAACTTTTATTACCATCAGACCTGCCCCGTGTGTAATAAAAGTAATGAACTGATTCATTATATTTTACAATCCCAGCTCTAAATGCAAAAGGGGTTTCATTGTGTAAAGAACATAATTGTGGATTTTGTAACGAGAAAAACGATTGTGGAATTTAAAAGTGGTCTCGCTAACAAGTAATATAATTGGGAAAATGTGACAGTGGTCACAAAAGATTTTTATGGTTATTGTTGTATACTCGTATCTTTGAAGATTAACAAATATGTAGTAGTTGATTCAAGAAGTCAGTAGCTCAATCTTCTGTCTTTTATTCATGTAATTAATTACTTGAAATTCTATCATATCATTCTGAAAACACATTTCTTAGAAAGAAAAGACTGCTATTTCCTGGAGGGAATAAAAGTTGGCGGAATGTAAATTATGTGAAGGAGGAGAGCAGGCCTCTGCACAGTCACGTCTAACTTTTATTAGTTCTCAGATCTGACCCGGTATGAGCAGAAATTCTTAAATTTCAGCTTGAATGTAGGTCGTTCACCTTGACGATGAAGTTCGTCGCGTGCGCTTTGAAAATGTAATGCATATTTTGTTGAATTACTATGCGTTGATATTGTGGACTCATATTTTTAAAGTCCTAACATCTTTTAAGATAGAATTGTTTATAATAAGTGGTAGGTAGCAAACGAGCATGCAGTCCGCCTGATGGTAAGTGGTCACTAAAGTCCATGGACGGCTGTAACCAATTGGAACGCCTCGATTAAGTATGTCCCCCTGACCACGCCCTTCAACCCAGAACACAGCAGGAAGAACACTGCTGTTATAGGGTAGAAATAGCTGTGACGGTGGTGCCTCCGGAGTCGAACAGTAAAAGGTTCTATCACCTTCATAGTGAGGAGTGTGATGTATGAGACTTTACCAATTTATTTATATGGTGTGTAACGTCAGTTTATATGTAGTATATTATCTATGGTGTGGAGTACGTCATCAAACGTTAGTTTTCTCAGTGAAAACTTTTATAGCAACGTTTGGCACGGCAAAAAATTACGGATTGGTGACGTCAACGAAACATGCTCACGTGTCATATAATTAATAGTGTAGCGTCTATACTAATAAAGTATAATTTTGTTCGTCACATAAGAACATGCAGTACAACAGCTACGCCACGCCGGACTGCCGTTCGATGGGCCCTGGGTTCGATTCCCAGCGAGGCAGAAATTTGGATGATGAGTTTAAATTTCTGTTCTAGTTCTGGGTGTTTATGTTGTTGTCTTTGAGTGTTGTCCATGGCACCCACGACACAGAGAATACTAGTGTAGGGCTTGATGAGTGTGAAAGCGTTATTATTTTTATTATTAGTATTTAGTAATAATAACCATATTTTTTATATGAAGCTATTTATTTTTAAAGATAAGGATAATATATTAAATGAAATAAAAAGTGATTTGTTAAGGACATATACCTATATAATTTACTCATAATTTTATTTCAATATTGCAATCAGTTTGAAATTTCAAAATACTGTTTTTCTTCTGTTGGCAGTCCTCATGACTGCTTATTTATTAGTTTAATCTATTATGTTACATACAGTATCACACGCATGTAAAGTATGTAGAAAACGTAACTTGGACCTATCGAAGCAGCCGAACCAATCCGACCGAAAATGCAAATGTGATATATGCAAATGAATTCAATTAATAAATGTTACAGGTCGACGGCGGACGGCTACAGGCAGTTGTAATTAACAGTTAGTAGGTTCTAGTAATGAGAATGCTGGCTTAATGTGATTGAACAGCTAGGTGTAATGTACGCGGTGGTGTAGACGTAATAAGCGGTTGCCCAATAGTTAGGATATTGGTCTGACGGTGGGAATAAAGAAGTTATAAGAGAGAGACCGACCATACTCTTGCCCATTATGTTTTCCCTCGAACCACGTATCGGCTGCATGCCCACCTGATTGTAGAAGTAGCTGCCATGCAGATATACTTGGCATCTGTAATCAACCTATTTCTGCCTTATAACAGCAGTATTCTTGCTTCTGTGTTCTGGTTTGAAGGGTGTGGTCAGGGAGACATACTTAACCGAGGCGGTCCAACTTAGTCCTCAGGAGTAGCAACGCATTTGTGGTCAACTTAAGAAAGGATCTTCTTGGGTTGATTACAGATGTCCATGAGCGGCAGTAACCACTTACCATCAGGTGGACTGCAGGCTCGTTTGCTACCTCCAAGTCGTAAAAAAACCTAAGATAAGGTCGGGGTTCATTCTTAGGTCGTCGTAAAATTCGTTGCTAAGTGTGTCTCTTTCCACAGTCTACACGTAAACCAGAACAATACAGCAAGAACACTGTTTTTATAGGGCAGAAATACTCGGTGATGGAACAAGAAGTTCTCCATAATCTAGAGAAACCTAACTCAGCCTGATAGCTTTAATGATTACTCCAAGATTCCTCAGGTTTAACCTTATTAGCATCGTAAGAAACAAAACATTTATTTACTTCAAGCATCTACAATTAATTCAGAGGAACTCTAGTATCCTTACTTACTCATTAATCTTTGTTACTAAATGAATTACTCTATTTAATTTAAACTCCATCCAATATTATCCAATTCCAAACCCCGTTTGAGCTGGATCGCGAGCAAGTCGAAAACAGAAATTTCTTAATTCAGTTTGTTAGTTTCCGATAGTCGTTAGTTACTGAAATCCACAACTCAATTAAACTTTAAAGGCTCTTGACACAGCACTTTAATGAAAACAGTACTTGGATGCCTGGTTTTGAGTTACTCGAAATTAGTTTCTAAGTCGTCGCGACAACTCTCAAAATTAATTGAAAGGGTATAGAAACTCGACGCCGATCAAAATCATTGTGAATTATTAAAGACCTCTTAATTTGTTTGGCAATGTCAATGTTTTCTCGCAATATAATGGCTTTACGTAATCGATTAAAACTAAATAAGCTTCGTAGATTGTATTTGGTGAGTGGAATTTATTTAAAATCTTTTTTCCCTTGATCATCATTTAAAAGCAAAAAGCACTTATAATTGGCCATAATGCCATGGCAATATTATGGTCTCTTCGAACAAAATAAGCATTATTTCTACACTTATAATAAAACTAAATGTGAACCTAGACAATACATTGCGGTAGGACCCATGACTTGTGACGCGGACCCAACTGCAAACTCTCGTATATAGATCTTCTAGTCTAAAAATGCACGGCCTCCAAAGTATTTACCCTTATGCACGCAACTTTTTATAAACCAGTAATATTTCAATAAAAAGTACGAATGACGCACGTAAACTGCCAGTTTTATTGAGTGCCATTTTTAAACTGGAAGAGATCTATACTTGTTTTTGCTTAATTCTTAAAATTTTACTTGTGCTCGTATTAAGCTTATTACGATGTAAACACCACTATGGAACAACGCGCCATCTATAAGGATCTACGAGTACTAGGATCCTATAAATAATAACACCCTCGTCAAAGGGCTTAGATCAGGGCCGTTGACGGCGAATAACTACGGTAAATAACCCCTTTGTATGAAGTTGGTAATTAAAAGGGAATAATTTGGGAGAGGAATTATGTCCCAGGGCTTTTGACACTATGCGACAAATTGATACATGTTTTTTTACATTAAAGCGTCAAACGCGATTAGATTTAGATGACCTAAAATTGCGTGAATAAGAAGAATTTTGTGCATTATACGTTTTATTACATTTTCTCGATATACCAAAAACATATAATGTAAATATAGCAAGAATGGAAAAATGACAACTCGAACAAATGTATCAAAGGAACCGTCTGAATTCTTAAGTCAATTCACAGATGCAGATGGCTTCTTTGTGAACTTATGCTCTAACAGCGTCTTCCATTTCAGTTCAGTCTTTAATTTAATCTTGCAAATCAAACTGCAGCAGAATGCAGTCATTTACTATTTTTCGGAGCATTTCGATTCTTGATTTATGGAACCATCAGCAATTCTTATACGAAAACCTTCTGAAACTCGAATTAAAACTACGTGCTAAACCTTCATGGGAAATAGAAAAAGCAATCACGACGTTGGCTTTTGCTAGTAGTAAAATCTAGTACACTTTTATTTCAGACATTTGTGAAAGCAACGTTTGGACGCACTCCAAATTCTCTCTTAGTGGTTAGCAATTATGTATACGCGACACAATCGTTAGAATTCAGAGATAAGTAAACAGCTTAATTACGTAGATATTTCTGGCTATATATGACAGTCGTCGTAGTAATAAGTATCATCGTTGGACTCAATCATCAGGATCTAATTGAATCGAATAACCAACGTAAACTCTGAATAAAGAAAATCATGCCCAAATTAAATAACTTACACGTTGATTAAATTCGTTCATCAATTTATAATTCAATATTTAAGCTAGATATATCTTTGATTTTTAGTATTAATTCTCAAAGAACAGATAATTAATACTAATCACGTTAAGAGTTACTTGGATACTTAGTAATCACTGTACCTACTAGGTAAATAATTTTAGTTCAATAAATTTCAGTCAAAAGATATTAGAATAATTACTCATTAATAATTCCTTAAATAATAATTTAATGTTACAAAATGCCATAGTTTTATTTCAATTTATTAAAGATAGGACGTCCATTTTGAGCAGAGTTAAGTGAATTTCAGATGAAATTTATTGGCAGGATCACTAATCATTCGATGTCAATAGAAGACACAGTTCATTGTTCAGCAACGGTACCGCCGAACGGCAGAGTAGTAAATCAATCAAATGCGCGTTGGACATTGTAATCTTCAGCTATAAGTGAAAAGTTGAAAGCGATTTTGACAAAGTTACCGCCTTACTTACAGTCATGCATATATATGATTGAGATTAAAAGCTGTATCCATTATGTGGCATGACTGTATGTCTATTTGTTCATTCATTCACTCACTCACCCACTCACTTGAAAATAAATGTCTGTATGTATGTTAGGAAACACTCACTGGACACATCAACAAAAGAGAAACACATGACATCTGTCACTTGAGTTTCTTGAGTTATGTTATTTATTTTTCAGAATTGTTCTGATACATATCTAATTAACATTTTAACTCGATTATTAAGGCGTGGCACCTCGTTGATTTTCCAAATTATTTAGTCATTTATGCCGCTTCTAGATTGCTTACCGACGACTTACGACAAAAGTGCAACTTGTATTTACTTTCACTGTTCTCAAATTAGGGCTTACTTTCTTATTCCAAGTATGATAGTCAACTTTGCACTCTGATACTATTTAACTCCCTATTAGTTCGTTAAATTTTATTTTAAATCTGTCTCAATAAGTTTTGAATTTTAGTTCGCTTCAATCTCGATACTTAGACCATCTCCCTATCTGCTGTTCAGTAATCCCGTCATGGTGCGACAACCATCGAAGGGATTACACGCATTGCGATGCGATGGAATTAGGAAGTAAATAAGGGTTACTAAACTATAGCTTTTGTTTGGGCATGCTAATCTGTTATGCTCGTGCATAATTTCATTTACCAGGCTTTGCATATTGAGTATTCGAAATGAATCCAAATTTAGTACGTTTTCTCTTCCTACATCCGGTCATCAAACCACCGTATCACAGATAGTTCTTTCATTGTTTCTATATCAACTGTTTGATAATTAAGATGTTCAAATTAAATTCTTATATAGATTACATTCGTATATTTTAGAAAAGGCTAATAACATTTTAGAACTATGAATGTAAGTTAGGATCGAATATAATATTACCAACCGACAAATCTGTTACTTAAGCACCCTCATACCAATTTTCCTTAAGCTTTAAGAAACCTACGTATGATATTGCCCGCTGCAAAAGCTCTGAAAGTGCCTTACAAATCCCGTCTGTCCAGTCCGGTATTGGATTAAACGGAGTCAGATTGAATGAGACTGACCATAGAGCGAGACAGATGTATCTAGCAGAGCGAGATGGCATCCTTCTTCGCCTATTAAACCCTGCAGCGTAAAATTCCATGACATCGTAAACACGTTTTTAAAACAAGCAAGATGTAACTCCTCAATATTGTTTGTTAGGAAATGAGCATTAACCCTTTAAGATAAGGTTTGTTTTCGATTGTAACTACAAATAACAGTCTTCGAAAAGGCTTAATAATTTTGAAGGCGTGCCTAGTTGGCCGTCCGAGGGATTTTGAGATTTGTCGGTGATTTTTTATTGCTATTGCGGAATTATTATCGCCGCAGGACGCTAGTAGACAAATAGTTTTTTTTATATTCTCCGTTCCCTGGACTGGGATTAGGCTTTTATCGTCTCTGGTTTGTTTTGTAAGTGCAAGTGTTGTCGGGTCTTCATTGTTCACTGTTTTATTTCAGTCGCCACGAAGGAGTTTTAATATTGACGTGTGATTCGTAGTATTCGATTTGCGGCTACGGGTTGAATCGGTTACGTTTGCCGCGATTTTAGGATCATCTTTACAGTTTAAGTTACAGCGTTGTCATAAGTAAACCATGTGGAGGCTGAGTAAGAGTCCTTAAGGGTGTTCACGTTAATTTACTCTTGTAGGTTTACTCGTTTTAAGTAAACATTTTATTTATATCATAATCCGTGCTGTTGTTGATTAATGTTGAGGCAGTAACCACTCAATATCGGATCCATAATTTGCTCTTCTTATTGCTCAGTCTTATCAGACTGAATCGTGACCTGATCGTTTGCTTCCTCAGTCTTATAAAAAAATCTGGATGAACATGGTTACAATGACTACTGAATACAGAGACCATTTATAACGTTTTTAAAGCGAGAGAAAATGTAAACAGTTTATTTTATTCTCAGTGCGGAAAGCTTGAAAGTAGCTGAATTTATTTAAGGGAGCTACGCGTAATTGCGGCGAACCCTAAATGGATTGAGTAGAGAAGCTACTTTTATTCCGAAAATGTTGGAGTTCCGATATATTACAGAAAAAATTAAAACTAGTTACGAGCAAATGGAGTAAAGTGGTTTTATCTATAAATTAAAGTTCGTAAATAGTTTTAATATTTAATTGAAACTATTTACGAACAAATAAATTAGTATTGTTTTTTTGATTTTACATTAATAGTAAGGAATATGTTAAGTAGCAGTAATTCTGTTGTTTAGGAATTTATTTCTCAAAAGAATATAGCCAATACTTACATTCACTTACAAATAAATAACAATTTAATTTTAAATATTATTTTATTAAATATTACGCAGCACCACCGCCACATATATTCCTGCCTCATAGCAGCAGTGTGGTAAGGAGACTCACTTACCGAGGTGTTCTAACTTTGTCCTCAGGTGTAGCAACGCATTCGCTTCGATCATATTTTGGGTTGATTACAGATGTCCATGGGCGGCAGTGACCATTCACCATCTGGTGGACTGCATGCTCGATTGCTACTTTAAAGTTTCTTAATAAAATTATATAATTTCATTGATTTATTAACATGGATTACTGTGTAAAATACAGAATTCAGAAGAGGATTATAAGAGGATAATTATTCGTCTATAGCTCTACGTTTAGCTTTTAGTCTTATTGTACTCGTATTTGGCTTTTGGTAAAGGTTATTACTACCTAAATTCATATTTTCTATCATAACAAATGAAACTGGCATCACTTTCACAGTATTTGGATTGTATATTTTACGTACTGAGTAACTTTACAATTTCCAAATGTTTTCTAACAATGTTTTACACGCAGAAGTTTCTAAATAAATCCAATGTGGGCTTATTACGCACTTGTCTCTTAACGACCACGTGAGCGATATAAGTTTAAAGTACATATTCCATTTTCGCACTAGAAGGTATATATATTTTAAGTAATTTAACTATGACGGTAGTTTTAAAGTAATTCTTCTATTGGCAGGATTTGTTATTGAGAGCGTATGACTGTACACTCTATAGGGTCTCCTTTTCAGGTGAAAGATTTGTTGTTGAAAAATGGTTATTAAAGACTACGTTTATATAGAATTCAAGTGTGATGAAGCGGCATGTTTATTTATACACTAAAAATGTACAAACAACTCACTCAACTTGTAACAAACGTACTCCGAAGCTGGACAAGTCAATTCGTTCGTCAATTAGATTTCCGATTTTCTAGTTTTATTTTAACACGCTGTTTTCTGTATCTGTTATGCTGCCAATACAGGCTAGACTAGTAGAAACCGTTACCATTTTAATTTATAACCGTGAAAGCAGTTTCTACATTTATCATAGCGAAAAGTCCGTCGCTTAACGTACGACACGTTCCCTAAATTAGAGTTGAGCATTACATCAAAGTGGTACTGAATAAATCATACGTTCATATTCATTGTAAAGCAAACTTGTAACAAATAGAAAAGTTTCCGCGCCGGAACTTTCCAAAAATAATTGAAGAACAGAAGGATCCCAACTCAGAGGAAATGAAAAGCGAAGTTACGCAATGTTTTATCGTGATTAATTTGATGTTCAATTGTTTCATGTAGTAACACCAAATGGACTTGTATATCTACAGATGATGGATTACTGGCAAATTTGGATGTAACCTTTTTTATGACTGGGAGGTAGCAAACAAGCATATATTCCACCTGTTGGTAAGTGGTCACTCCGCTCATGGCTATCGGTAATCAATCCAAGACAGGGTCGAAGTTTTTTCTCAGGTCGACCACAAATGCGTTGCTACCCCTGAGGGCTAAGTTGGAACGCCTCGGTTAAGTGTGCCTCCCCGACCATACCTTTCGAATCAGAACGCAGCAGCAGCTGCTGTTAAAAAAAATAAGAAGATATGTGAGATACCCTTACTAAGTATTATTGATAGATTTTGCTATACCCTCCTGCTAGAATTGAATGGCAATGAGCACCCCCACTGGGGACTTAAGTTACGCCATGTCCTCGATACAACCACAATGAAGATACTTGGTAGACGGTTGAGGCACACAATTTTAATCAGCTCGAACCTAATCTTTAGTCTAATTTTTAGTCTTGTTTAGATATTATTAAGTAGACCTCAATTTGTTGATTAGAATTAACAACTGTATCTTATTAAAAGGCATGTTTTTTGAACACTTTAGTTGAATATCTTTTTGACATTAGGCATCAGGTTAGGCACTCGGTTAGGCACCAGGTTTATACAGTCTGAAGTGATTTTGATAAACATAACAAACTAACATAGTAGACATACATTCTACAAATGGCAAGTCACTCGTCACCAAAGGGATTCTATACCTCATTTTTCAATACATCCCGTGTCATATGTCGGATTTCGTTTAGTCCACCGCTACCACCGGTATCATTCGTATGTAACTACAATGAAAATTGAACCCAAACACTATGACTCAAAGTTCCCTTTACACTGTGGAGTAAAATTAGGGACTGACGCGGGTATACTTATGGGTACATTCAGTTATTAGCAGCAATTTCGAAGGGTGAATATATCTGGGCTTAATTTGCTTACGGCTTCAGATATATGTACATATATTACGGACAGCGTACAGGGAATATGACTGATCCGTTCAGTGGAACGTTTTGTAGGACATACATGCATAATGTGCTCAAAAATATAAAAGAGGTATGTATGTTTTTTTACAACCATTTTTTTATAACGGGAGGTAGCAAACGAGCATGCAGTCCATATGATGGTGAGTGGTCACTGCCGCCCATGAACATCTGTAATGAACCCAAGACGGGATCAAAATTCTTCTTTAGGTCGACCACAAATGCGTTGCTACCCCTGAGGACTATGTTGGAACACGTCGGTTAACTATGTCTCCCTGACCACACCCTTCCGACCAGAACACAGCAGCAAGCACACTTCTTTTATAAGGCATAAATAGGGGTCGGGTGGGCTCACCGGAGTTGAACCGTAATAGGTTCAACCACCTTCGCGGAGGTTCTACCACCTAGAAGGGGACAAGCGAGCACGCAGTCCGCCTGATGGCGAGTATTCACTGCCGCCCTTGGACATCAAAGTTCTTCTTTAGGTCGACCACAAATGCGTTGCTACCCCTGAGGACTCTTCGAACGCCTCGGTTACGGGTGGAACAAGTAGGTTTATATAGTACGAAACACTAATATAAAAATATTATTAATATACTTATATATGTAGTAGTAGTTATGTATGTATATCTACAGTATAATTTTTGTTTAAATTCTATGAAAAATACCAGCCAACCCCACTTAATTTCTAAAATATCAAC
Organism: Udranomia eurus; assembly: GCA_018250275.1. Taxonomy (NCBI): domain Eukaryota; kingdom Metazoa; phylum Arthropoda; class Insecta; order Lepidoptera; family Hesperiidae; genus Udranomia; species Udranomia eurus. The sequence continues at coordinate 10,203 of DWNJ01000060.1, read as the reverse complement.
ACTTATTAAAAGTTAAAGAGCCTTTCCGTTTCACTTTTTATTAAAGTCTCCTAATCACCTGTCAAGATCGTTTCGCGAGTGATTTTTCTTTCAAATTTAAGCCAAATCCAATTTTAAAGTTAACTTTAATGACTCTCGAAAATAATGAAAGTCGATGAAATGAAAACGTGATTCTATTAAAGGAGGTAAAGATATCGTGATAATTAAACTGGAAAGGAGTTTAACTTTTTCAAAGTAAACAAGTGGATCGGTACTACAATTTGTATTTGGATTTATGAAATAAAATTTATAGTAATGTAGTCAAATTAGTTGGAGGAATTGTATCTTTTATTTATTCTACATTCGGTCGATCTTCAAAATATTTTTAGCATCTTATATTTTTATAGTACATGTTCTCATTTTTTTGAGTTCTATTCCTTAAATAAAGACCCCTAAAATGGCTATTTTTATCTTCCAAGTACAGACAGCAATCACTTACAGATTTATTATATCAATAGAATAGATTATGTTCTTAAAATATATACACGGGATATATTTTTAAATGTTTTGTTGCTATAGAAAAACTGTACGTGCTTTCTAAACAATCCAAACTAACGATAGAACTAATGATCGAACAATGCGGTCATAATCGAATATGAATGCAAACGCACATCGCCTCATTAAGGTCAGAACATACACATGAATATTGGCACGAGTCGCGTCAGTAAGAGCAAATGCTAACAGACTGTCTGTTTGTATTTCGTATAAGATGTATAAAAGAAACGGCCGCACTCAAAGACGCTTGATCATATTAAATTAGGTTTAGGTTTAAATAATGTATTCTCATACAAAACATAGTTTCACTTACAATGAGATTACAAATCACGCTTACATATTATTTTTTAATAATAAAGTGCCAAATTTTAAGTAAACATAAAACGTCTTCAGGTGCAGCCGAAAGTGACTCTCCTTAATGTCATTTATAAACTTAGACAGTAGATATATCGAGGCTGATGTAACCAGTGCCCTCTGCCACTATGGTTTATGTCTTATAACATAACGACTGCTTTTTATATCTGAGATGTAGCAGACGAGCATGCAAAAAATACTATCTATTTTCAAGGAATACATAGTAATTTTATCAAACTCCATCTCTGCACTTACATACTCACGGGCCGACTCCGCGTAGTTGTTTTGGTAGTTAACGCCGAGTCACTGCCGATTTGGCACACTTCACTTGGCGCCATTTGGCATCGCTGACACAGACGGAGCTATACCCTTACGTACAGCAACGGAAAAACGCTGGTTAGACTTTCTAATGGAATCGTTATAAAATGTTAAACTTCGCTAGTATTCATTTGAGTTGTATTTTTGTAATTTCAGCCCTCAATTTGATGCCTTATGATTGATAGATACGAGTATCTATCTTGTTCATGTTTTTAAGGAAAGCACTTTAGTGTTATTATTTGTGCAAATAAAAATGTTACTTATGGAGTAACTATACTTTTTAATAAATACATGGTATACGAGTACTTTACCTTATTCAGTTGTTCCCTTTTATTACAGTTATTCACTTTACCATATCATTGAATTCATATAATCATACTATATGAATTCAATGATATGCATTGCTAAAGGTGATGAAGATTGATGTCACGAGTGGAATCAATTTTATATGTATAAGTGAAGATCGTACATTTAAAAGAAATCGTCAAAGGGTAAATTCATTGGCACGAAGCATAACAAACGTGTTGAAACTCATACAGATTGCATCACGTCTCTCACACGTGTGACGACGTGGCTACCAGTACTATTGGTTCGCGACTCATCATTTTGAAGATATGCTTCTTTTGGCGCGGCACTAGTGAAAAATTATGAGAGTAATTTTTTACGATGCGCGCGCACACCGTCACGAAGAACCGACACCATGAAAATAGATAAACAACATTTTACTTTTTCAAAAGAAGTTACCAACAGGCCAAAAGAAAGGACATCTACGTATGTTTGATTTGAGACCTGGAAACCGTATTCACGATATTTATTTTAATTATGTACATTTTTTTATGATATTTGAATACAATTTATTCAAATAGATAAGGCGTTATAACGCAAATTTCTTTCAATGTATTAAATATATTTTTTTAAGTTTTTGTGTCTTCTCCACAAACGTAGGATAGCGCAAAGGATACACATTTTAGAAAGATTACTTTCTTGTTACGCCAAATAAGTATAACAAATTACGTGCGTATATAAGGACACACACACGTTTTTTAAAACATTGAAGTAGCAAAGTAACACAAGTGTAAAAGTACTTTCCGTCTACTTAAGTTCTTTACTGTCTTAGAAACTCTGTAGAAACATATAATAAATACTATCATAATTTCAAGAAAGTAACAGATAGTGAATGGACTTTAGTCACGTTAGTATAAGATGTGGTGCTTGTTTCCTAAATTTGAAAATTATAACCAAATCATCTTCGAGTTACAGTGGTTACCCTAAGCATTTGTATGCGTAAAACACGCAATCCGTCATATGAGTACGAAGAGAAAGGCGAATTTACGTAAATGTACGCAAGGATGTGGGACTAAACCATCATTTTTCTCACTACTCCTATAGTATTACAGACAGACAAATAGACTACTAAGGTATACATAAAAAGAGATTTGGCACGATATTAATTCTATCATCATTTTAACGCCATAATTCTGAACGTTGTATGTATGTAGCGTTGTTATGCTAAAGAGACGCATAAGCAAAACGCATCCAATTGTATGAGTGCTTTCAGCAAGGAACAAATGTAAGAAAAAGATTAATAAGCAGTCATGAGGACGGCCAGAAGAAGTGAAAACTGTATTTTGAAATATTTTCGTTTCCGATCCCATTCCTGTTCCCTAGTAGTTAGTAGTCACTGTCGACATTTGTAAACCCAAGACAGGACCGAAGTTCTTTCTTAGATCGGCTCAAATTCATCGCTACCCCCGAGGATCAAGTTGGAATGCCTTGGTTCATTGTGTTTTAACACACCCTTCAAACCGAAACAGCGGCAAGAACACTAGCTCGAAGGATACGCTCCAGCAAGTATAGGATAAATCGTTACAACGACAACGTTACCCAACCGGCTTAGAGGGCCAAGGATTTATACGCGAGTAGTGTTACGATAAACTTTGCAGACTTCGGTAACCGCTAAGACTGTAACTAATAGTTCGTTAGCCACAACACACACTCGGCTAACCAAAACGCCTGTGATCCAATTTCTCCGAAGCCGAGTGGAGTGGTACTACACTCGCATTCCTTCCGGTAATAAATGACAATTACGGCCCGTAGAACGTAGCTGGCTGTACTAGAAATGGATTATTTGGAGTGTCCGTTTGAATCTGCGTTATGTAACTGTAGACCTGGGTGCGGTAAGGGCGATGGAAATCGATGAAAAGGGTATACGGAATTAATTGTGTAACAACTTTGTAGTCAGTATAGACTAATTGTAACTAGTTTTGAAACTTATTTTTACAGCACAGCTGTAAATATTTGTAGATTTTCTTTGAAGAAATGAGTTCGAATGCCAGGTACAGACACTTCTATTTTTATATGACTAGAGGATAATTATAGTTTATAATCTATACATATAATAAATCTGTAAGTAATTTGTCTGTGCGTTTGTGCACGCTTATCTCAGAAACGGCTGATCCGATTAGAATGCGGTTTAAATTGAATCCGAAATAAAAATCGGTAAATAACGAAGTTGTGGGACAGGGACGGGGACGCGGAAGCGGTACGAAGTTCGCGGGGGCGAGCTAGTTCTTAATAAAGTTGAAATTGTGTCCAAAATTATTGATTTAAGCTAAGATAAAGTCCAAGCGAGCAATAGAACCTCTTTTTTAAAATTTAAAACCGTAACAAAGTATAACCGTATTAAAAACTTTCCGATTACGTGTAATTTGAGTTGTATTCAAATATTCAGGTATTAATATCGTTGTATATTACGAGTACCTGAACAGGTCTGTAGTAATAAAAGCCAATTATACTACGTATTCGAAGTACTGCAATACCGAATCAAGTCTAGTTTGCGCTCCGACGGATTTACGAGTGGGACAGTCAGTATCGGTTTCCGGAACGATACATCGATAGGTTTATGGTTTCGGAGGTAGCCAATTTATGGAGTTTCGGTCTGTTATGAATATTTATTTCTTGGGGTAAATGAACAGGTGGATCACTCATAACAAAGAATGACATAGATTTCTGATTAGGGCAGTGAGTATCGGTTTCCGGAACGGTACATCGATAGGTACATAGTTTAGGAAGCAACCAATCTATGGAATTTAAATGTAAATTTGATAGATATATATATATGCTTGTAGTGGAATATGAACCGATTTACAGCAAATAAAGTCAGTCCTGTCCATCATCCGGTTCCGTTTTCGGTTTCGGTTAGGTTTCCGGAACGGTACAGCGATTTTATGGTTTCGATGTCAGCCAATCCATGTTTAATCAGTCAATTTCAGTCCGTTATTGATATTTATATCTAGTGCCACAAGAACAACAACAAAGGAAGTTTTGAGATAACTATCCACAGAAACTATTTTGATTCAATTTACAGTTTTCTGTTGGCAACGGCAACAAACAGAATGTCTACGCTTCTAACATGCTGGTTGGTTTTCTTCGGTCTTTCCGAAACTATAGAGTAAAATAAGTTATATTTTTGATCAATTTCGCGTTTTACAATTGAAGCCTAGACGAAATTACTACTTTATGTTCATGGATATACTATTAACATATTATTAAACGTTAACGAGCAGGTAGAAAATATATAAACTTGTAAATACTAATTGATCGTAAAGGCATTGAAAATCTCCATAGCTCATTCTACTTCAGCGCTCAATTCTCTTGGATATAACAAAGCGGATTATGGTCAACTAACGCGATGCTTCCGACTCGACCGAGTTCATCGTATTATATTATTTATTTCTGAGTGGCTATTTTATGGCAGTATGTATTATATTTATAATATGAAACGAGCCTTGAGATGGTGATAGTGGTGGAGGATTTAAAATATTTTATTGGTAAGTATTTTTTGAAAACAAAGTAAAAAATGCTTCACTGTTTTTAAACATGTGCGAAAGTTATAAATTATTGTATTGTGTAATTTAATCAAATACATACTCGTACTTGATATGCAATAATAGAAAAAGGGTACGTAAACATTTTAGCAGTTAATAATAATAATTTCACTCGACTGATTTTGTATTTGTGGATTGATTACTTTATATGTTCAAAAGTTCTTTAATTATTATTATACTGTTAATCAGTCGTTTAATGCTAGACTCCAAGACTAACTTATTTCTAATCGTGGACTCATTACTCTAAAACATCCAACTTTTAACGATACCAGCATGTATTTTACTAAAACGTGTATCGTTTGTTCGTCGGTGAGATATTGATATACAACTGCGCCACGAATGAATAACATATACAACAACACACTTAAGTATTAAATAGTGAGCTTATTTGAAAAGCAATAACTTAGACTGTGGGTATGTCGGTGAAACTCTTGGCCGATACCCCGAGCCCAAGGGAGGTACGTATGCAGACGAAGTGTTGCGTTCACTTGGTACCGCTATCTGGCAATAGTTTTATGATCTCTTGAAACTTCGAGGTTATAGTCATGATAGTAACATCTATTATAATTGAGTATTGAGTGACAAAGTGTAAAAATGGTTGAAAATTCAGATACAGATTTTTTAATTAGAAACATTTGTACTGGTTAGGATGTTCAAAATAATTCTATTGTGATGCGGAATCTAATATATTTGATGAACATTTTTCGAACAGATTCATAGCATTACGTAGCATCTCGCTGAATAAAAATGCATGTTATTTATTTTTATGGTACTGTGTAGCGTACGGAAGTGACTTAGAGATTTGCTAAACTAAATGCTAAAATTCATAGGAGGTTCTGTTCAAATTCTGTTGAGACTACATGATATTAATTAACAACAAAATCGGAGTTAATGCGATCATGGATGATATATAATAGGATTATGCAAGATAGTAAACAATATTTTCCATATTTTTTTCGTAAATCTCGAAATAATTTCAGTATGTATCACTCCGTAGTATAATCACGCAAACGGATTTTGTAACACTTTTCACTGTTATTAAGACAATTTAGTTCAGAAGGTTTATACATACCAAACATTCTTATTAAGTATTTGTATGATAGATAAAAAACGATTTTCGAGAGCTTACATTACAATCACTGACTACATCGTATGAGACATTATACATCAACATAATATACTACGGAAATGGATATCTTGAAAAGGCCTGCAAAAAAGTCCTCGATGGCATATATCTATCTCCTAAGGTTCACTCACAGTAACCATTTTTCCCTCTCTCTCTCTCTCTCTAAATAATTAATTTAAAAACTTTACTTGCAAAAGCTAATTTGTCCTGATCAGTATGAATCCTTATCCAAATAAATATATTAGTTACCTTGTCCATTGAATGTAGATCATTTTTTTTAAATTTAAATAAGTATTTTAAAATAACACTCAACCAAAAATATTCCTTGCAGCGAAATGCTTCTGAGGCGGTACTAAAGGCGCCGAGTCAGCTAGTTTTAAATATTTTTCTTTTCAAATCAGTATTAATATTCCCTTATATTTATCCCTCACACGGCGCGAAGTGGAACACATCAGCCGGTGTTGCAATCCACGGAATTAAACTGTGATTAAATGCGTTTTTTGATGCGAAATTGCGAGATTTCGCACACAACACCGGGGGTTTCTATTGTTTGTCTTAATTATTACTGTCATGTAGAAATGAAAGTGGAATGCGTATTATGAAGCGACACCTTTTCAGTTGTGATGAGGTAATGGCGAAATAGAGCCAGGGAGAAGCGTCGGAGACATGAATGAAACAGGTTAAAGCTTTTGTTAAACTTTAGTTGGATATAGGGGCGAGAATATGAATGACACATTTTCCAATCAACTTAAGCATCATCGTGATTATTACTTATTTAGATAATATTAAACGTGTAGTCAGACATTAAATAATAGTTGCAGACGCTGGTAGGTACGCTGCATGAAAGTAAAAAAATATGTTGGATAAAATGATATATAAATATTATATCGAAATAGACTGAATTGGCTAATCATGTATAAAAATCTATTACTGTGTATATTGTATGTGAATAAAGACCGCAATGCATCGTTATATAAATAATAGCCGTTGACATTCTTACCGCAACGAGGCAATTTGGCACCTATGTATGTATACATTATCTTGTCACACACAACCACATACAAATTAGAATTACAAATTAGCAATTTGTTGAAACTTTGCGGTCGGCGAATATATTTTTTCAATGAGATTCAATTTATGAAAATTAAATAAGCGTATTTCCAAACGAGATTTATGAGATATAATGTAGAATGGTAAACTTAAGTTTAGCCAAGTAAGTAAAATAAGCCGAGTTAAGTTTATAGTAACTTTAAATGCATACTTAAAAAGTTTTGAAAGAAAAACTTATTTAAGACTTCGAACACCGCCGAGATCAGTGTAGGCAATACCTATAGGTGAGACTCGACCATCACACGGGTTAAAAGAAATAAATCCAGTCAAACGATCAAAGGGTGTAAAGTTCCGAAAACTCAATAAAATCCAGAGAAGACGCGAACAGCAAGAAACGAAATCCAATAAACGGTGGCACCTGCGATCTTCGGCGGCTGGAATGCGCGGCGCGCGGGTCATTGCCGCACTCAACTTGTTACGTACCTTTAATGGGATTTCAAGTTATACAGTTGGCATTAGTGGAATCTCACCCGATTGGTATTATGAAATTTCTTTCCGAAAGTGGAGATTCTTCGTGTTGATTCCTTCTACTGTAGTTCAGTGGTGTTTGTTTCGATTCGTGAAAAATTAGTGAAAAAAGTTGTGAAAAGTTGTGAAATTAACAAATGTTTTAAACTTCCGATGAATGATGATGATGAATTTTGTGATTTTTTTGATTATCAATCAATGAATATTGAATAATTAAAGAATATATGTGGAATTGTAAAAATAAGCTGTAGGATAATTTAGTTGTATTTTAATTGCATCTTTTATCTTTATGACTGTAAAGGTTTTTAAGGTATCGTAAACCATAAGATTAGTTTTCGAGCATGCTGTGTACAGATGTTTTGTAATCTTTTATCTTTATGACGTTAAAGGTTTTTACGGTGTACAGATGTTTTGACCGATCGGTAAAATGTTTGTACACCAAGTATTTCTAAGAATTGGGAATGCGTGGGAACGTGGACGGTTGACTGTTTTTTGCGCATTTTCAAAGTATGACGGAGTGGGGTGAGAAACCCAAAATAGTAGGTAAGGTAGTTGTAAGAAGGCGTCCGAGAGGACAGTTCTAATTTTGATGTAAGACAAGACAGACCTCTGTTAAGAATAAAGCTATACTTTTAAACTTACTCGATCTGTGATTCCTTTTATGTAGATATTCCTAACATCCTATATCTACCGTAGTACGATAGAAAATATCCGATACTACATTTGAGGGCTCGTCCGGGATCACAGCAATCGAGAAGCTATAAGTGTGGAGAAAGACGTGTCAGTAAGTGCGAAAAGTTTTAGTAAAGTGCGCGAGTGTTAAGTCATGGAAGGTTTAATTGATCAGGTCGCAAGAGGTGTTGCCGGGGTAGAGTTGGAAGATGACCAACTTCCCCGCATGCGAGTCCCAGAGCTCAGAGAGGAGCTAAGACGTCGGAACCTCCGGGCGACAGGTCGCAAACCCGAGTTGTTGGCGAAGCTAAGAGCAGCACTGCTACTGGAACGTGATCGCCTTGCCGAAGGTGATGAAGAGGGAGAACTCCAGGAAGACGATGAAGATGACGACGCTGAGGTTGATGACGCCCTGGGATTCGGCGATGCAGGTCGAGGACACCAAGACGGACGTGTCCTGGACCCTGCGCGAAACAACCGCAGAATGAACGACGGTGATGCTTCTGACGACGGAAGTGGCTACCAGACGCCAGTGGTACGAAGACGATACTTATCACAGCGCGTATTATTAACTTTCAAGGATGTTGAAGGTTCTTTGGAAAAATTCAACGGTGATAGTCACTCGAATATCCGAAGATGGTTGGATGACTTCGAGGAGATGGCTGTACTGTGTGCATGGAACGAGGTGCAGAAGATCATTTATGCCAAGCGCTTACTGGAGGGTTCCGCGAAATTGTTCGTTAGTTACGAACGATGCGCAAAAACATGGCATAAACTAAAGGAGGCTCTGATAGATGAGTTCGAGGAGACAGTGGACAGTTTGAAAATCCACCGGGAGTTAAGTAGGAGAAAAAAAAAGAATGAAGAGACGTTACAAGAATTTGCGTACAAGATGCTGCAGATTGCCGCGCCCGCGAGTTTGGATACTCGAACGGTAATCCAATACATCATAGAAGGCATTCCCGATGACGCGGTGAACAAAGCGGTATTATATGGCGCAAAAGACATCAAGCAGCTGAAAGAAAGATTCGTACAATACGAACAGATGAAGCAGGAAATGGCGAAGACCAAAGTTCGCCAAACCCAACATGTACCGATGAGGAACGCACCAACGAAGTCAGATAAGACTGACAATTCCAACAAAATAAAATCTGGAGGTCCAGAGGGAACGAAGAGGCGGTGTTTCAACTGCGGCTCCGAAGATCATTTAAGCTCAATGTGTCCAGATAAAGCTAAAGGGAAAAAGTGTTTTAAGTGTGATGAGTTTGGCCACGTGGCTGCGGCGTGTACGGCAAAGCCAAAAGATGTATATGTAGTGTCCAGACCATCGAAGGAAAAATATCAAAAACAAATAATCATTAAAGACCGTAAGATTCTAGCTTTAGTAGACACAGGTAGTGATTTAACCTTAATGCGTAAGAGTGAGTACGAGAGGTTGGGATTGCCACCCCTACAGGGAAGGCAGGTATGTTTTAAAGGACTTGGGTCTGAAGTGAATGAAACTCTGGGTAATTTTGTCATTAGCATGATAGTAGAACATGATAGGTTTGCCGTCGAATTTCATGTCGTGCCTGATGCGATTCTTAAACGTCCTGTCCTGCTAGGTACCGATTTTTTGGATCGGGTAGAACTTCGCGTTCGACGGGGTGAGGTCACTTTTTTCAAATTAGACGATAACGAAAGTACTGCATCATTTCAATCTGCACAACCTCATATATTTAAAATTAACATAGT
>DWNJ01000059.1:0-20824 GCA_018250275.1 Udranomia eurus | reverse complement strand
CGGAATTGACAAACTTCAACATGCGCCTAGTTGCCCCATTCTGGACTTTGTGCGCCAGACATAGGGGTACGAGGGGTTAGTTTAATCTGTGGAAGCTGTGCACGGGAACAGACTAATGCTAATCGAACGGAGCTGTTGGCAATCACCTGCGTTGTATTGAGCTGATTAATTGCATTGCGCCCGTCCCTTAATATTGTATATTGCATCTGCTTTTAATGAGCGGTGCCATAAACCCCTTCTCGCCTACAGTAATCGATGAACTGATTGTGATCCAGCCGATAGAAAGCCTTATTGAACGAGCTTAGGATAGCTTCTGTTTGATTGATTTTAAATGTCCAGCAGTGAACCGGGCGGGCAATGACCACTTACAATGCATGTTATTATGCTACAACTGCGTAAAAACAATATGATTATAACTGTATGGTTTTGTATATTGTACAATATTACACATCAGAATTACATGACGGTAGAATAATACCGATTGTGTTAGTACTACATAATAGATGTATGTACATTTTGCTATATCTTATATCACTACTCCGTATGTCACCAGTGAAAGACAGTATAAATAGATTGAATAGAGACTCAGCTCCAAAATCCAGTTCTTGTGTTTTCCTACCCAAATACATTTAAAGTAATTCACCCACATTATAAAGATAACGTAGGTCTGTCCGGCTGCCATGGGACAGGGAATTGGAACAAAAAGTAGCGAAAACAAGGCGAAACTTGCCTCAAGTTTAGCTGCTTCACATTTTCCGGAGCCGTGCCTCCGTGAAGTTTGTCACGAACACACAGAAGAGAACTACCGACCTAAATATTTATTTTGACTTTGCTAAACTAATTTAATTCACTTCCTGCTATTATTTCTTTGTATGCGCCAAAGATACCCCAATGTGAATCTTAGATATAAATGTTATTAAAAATACATTATATAAGTGTTTAATTAAGCTTATAAATATTTCGAGATGATTCACAATACTTTGTCAATAGCAACTTGAGTTTAGTGGTTTAGTAATATCCGCCTAGAAAAACGAATGTTTTAATGAAATTATCACAACCAGAACCCATACTACTGATATCGACACCGACAAATCAGAAAAAAATATTACTTATCACAAGTGAGTGGTATTAAATTTTTTTATAATAATTTAAATATTTTTTTACTACAAAGTTGAGTGAAAGAATGGGATACAACTATGTAAAGTGTCCGAGCACAAACAAAACTGATTTATTTCGAAAGTATTGTATTGTCAGCCTATATCTTATAATATCACTTATTATCCACACAATCCCCTGTGACGGGGTTATATGTGCTTTGTGGTTTCAGTGTATAAATATAATAATTAAAGGGTGGTACGGTATCCTTATATATTAACATTCAAATCAAATTTCCTCATCATTTCTGGTGCAAAAAAAATGATTTGTTATAATATAATATCATTTTAAAATAATAGAAAAATAATTAGGGGCAATATTTGCACTCCTCTGTGTATACTCAATGACCGTGGCAGTGGTTACATGTCCGGTGACAAAGATTGCTTGCAGTTCCGCCCTGCAGATTGGTATTAGAAAGAGAGTACATGCACCTGACAGTCCTCAATGGTGTTTTGACTAGTGGCCTGCTGTATTTTGCAGCCGTGAATTGTGTAGAAAACCTTTTTTTATAATTTTGAGGTAGCAAACGTGCATGCAGTCCATCTGATGGTAAGTGGTCACTGTCGCGTTTCTGAGGACTAAGTTGGACTCGGTTAAGTACCTGTACCGCACTCTTCAAACCAGAACACTGTATTATAAGGCAGAAGTAGGTGTGCTGGTGGTGCTTCCAGAGTCGAACCGTATAAGGTTTTACTAGCTTCAAACCTATACATTTATTCTATCTCTTCCAGTTCCGCCAGAGAAACCTGTGGTGGTGGACCGATACGGGCGCGTGATCAATACGACCACGCTCGGCCCACATGAAGAAGGGGAGGATGTCCTCCTAACCTGCCGCGTCCTTGGTGGTAAGTGACCCACATCACTTTTTATCACACACATCGACACACACATAATCACATACATACAATCACACACACAATCACATTTATCAATTTTAATTACTTGTAGGGAATCCTGGTGTGCCATAAAAAAGGCTACGGTTAAAATCATTATAAGAAACCCTAAGATGTATGTCCATTCCTGTCTATATAATCTGTGTGGAGAAAATATACAAATTTTTGAACTTGAATTTGATGATTGGATCTTCACTACAGTAACAGAATAGCTGTGTTCATATTGTACCAGAACACAATAAACTAACATGTTCTTATCACAAGTTTATACGACAAATACATAGTCTCTTATGGTCGACAGAGCTGACGATAATAATAGACTATATATGACTATATTATATAAGAGAAGCTCATTTAAGATGATATTTAGGACAAGATGTTCCTCATCCTTTTAGTTTTATGAAAGTTTCAGATATATATACTAATTATTGGGGTCTTAATCCGACATTTAATGATTAAATAACTCGCTAATAAACACCGTATACCCCTCAGTTGTGAAATCTCATTAATATTCCCTCCCTACAATTCAACTAATTAAGAAGGGCAAAGACACGGTAATGATAACACGGCACGGTCGCAAAGGCGTAGGAACGACGCAAACATGTTTACTCCGGTATGATCTACTGATGAATTTCCGTGCTCATTCCACCCGAGACGCTCCTGAATAATTAAAAGATTGTATTATATTATATTATTATGAGTGTAAATCCTTAAAAACATAACTGCAAGTGAGGTTACGCCAATAGCTTATTCAAAAAGTGAGTGACATACATCTGTGACGGATAAACATTCCAAGTTATATTCCCTATAAAAAGTTATTTGCAAAAATGTATATAAACATGAGATCTATAGTTCAAGGGTGATTTTAGTAGTAACGACTATGTCGGAACGCCTCGTGTGCATGTAGCGTAATCAACTGATGAATTAACATTGCCATTTCGCTGGAGTGAAGAATGAATAATTCAGTGGATTGCTTCAGCTCGCCGGAGCTGGCGATGACGCTCCATCTGCTATCACATGTATGTAGATCGCCTGTATTGTTATTAACACGTGTATGCGTTTGCGTTGCATTACAATGTGAATAGCATTTGTCCTTAAAACCCGAAACACAAGTAGGTATTTTGTGCCAAGTTACCTAATTGATGGATAACAAAATGAATTATTATGGAAACATGGTAAAATTAGACTATCCACTCGGTGTTGGCGCGAAAATGAAAAATAAACACTACTAAATTTCGTTAAAAGTGTTCAATCTTAACACATATTCACCTACAGTTCTTAGTAATTTTATAAATAGTTAGCTTCAATTGCTAGCTACAGGCCCTAAAATTGGGGAATTGGGCATATAGGCACACATTCTTCTTCTGTTAGTGTGTTTAGCATATGAGCGTACGCGAGTGCGCGAGTGCTCTCCTCGGCGGAGACACGCGGTACAGTCGTGTTTGTACGTGAAGTTCACGGGGACACAGAAATGCTTTTACCGTGCAATTGAACATAGCATTCTTCATCATATTGATGTGCAGTTAAGTCTACGTTCCATTTCTTTAATTGAATTTACGCTTCACTTTATGAAGCAGCTATTAGCCCTACATATTTTTAATAATTTCTTTAAAAAGCTCTCTGTAAAATCTCTAAAAGCAGCAATTTATCAAATTCACCATAAATGTCACCACTTCATTTTGAATCTCAAGTTCTAAGAGGCACAAGAGAAGTAACATAAGACATAAGCGCCATTTGTCAAATAAAATCTTGTACTCTTAGTCCCGGTCGGAGTATACATTCTTCAAAAGCTTGCGCTTGGAGACACTGAAATGCTTTTATCTGACAAAACACAATTCCATCCAACAATAAGTAGACGACGTGCTGTTGAAGATGGTCTTGACGGTTTGAAATACAATCGATCATAAGACGCTTCTCAAATATGCCCTGGACATACACTGCGATGTTAAAAGCTGCGATGATACTAGACAACTTCTAAACGAAGATACAGAGGTTTCATTGTTATAGCAGTTTTTAAGGCGAGAGATAATAATTTGGTATTAAACAGATAAAGTTCATTACACTGTTGGTAAATGTATTTAAATTCAACTTGATAGCAACTAACTGCCTACTTTTCCATGATAACGATAATGGCCCGCACATTTTCGAAGGGATCGTCGAATACCTCCAAAAATCACGGCGTTAAAATTACAAGATTCAAATCAAAATGGATTTTATCAGATTATAGTATAGCCCTCGAGCGAAATTCGAATTGACGGGGGCCGAAGAATTTACATAATCGAGAAATTGATTGAAGCGTATTTCCTGAAAACACGCCCTGGAAAAAATTCAATTCTTGCGAAGGCAGATGCCTTTCTAATGATGGGGGCTTAGTCCAGGGCTTTGTTTTTGTGCGTACGACGATTTTAGCGAGCGGCGTCGAAGGCCTCGGAAGCCTGTTGCTCGCCGATCGATACGCTGAAAGTCCTGTCGTTTCCGCCTTTGATACTTCAATGTTGCCTTTCCATAAAAATGAAATCTGAAAGGCACTAAATGATAAAGGATAAAATATTTAACTTCACTCTGCCCTTCTCGTTGACTTTTTCGTTATTGTACTTCTTCTTGAATACGGAAAAGTTTTCCGCCTTCACAGAACGTATTTTTATTACAAACAAACTCACAACAACCTAGCGGCGCTCAAAGGAACACATTATTAAATACAACATCAACAGTAGCATTTTCATTACATTCGACTGGTTCGCTGTTTGTACTCCAAACACCGATATCTAATTTAAAGAAGCACTGATGTTGTTTATCAGACTGGAAATCAGGCGAAACGGAGCGGGCGTCGTGCAATCATCGCCCTTATTAGTTTGGTAACAGAAATCGATATTGTTCAGCCGCCAGCGGCAGTAAAATTAGGCCGGTGCTTTCAGCACTACAGAATGTTCGCTCGTGACCCGTTTTTATTCGCAATTATGAAAAGGCGAAAAATGGATCGTTTTTGTGCGATCGATTTACCCCTGTAGTATCAATTTCGCCGATCATTCTAATAGCGGCGTTTAAGGACGTAAACCGTAAATAGAGAGGACATCGACACTTGGAAATCCAGTTGCAATTTCAATAGTGCCACGATCTGAATATCGGTTTGCGGTCGGCTCTAAGAATTTAGAACACGTTTCGCCAGACTTGACTAGTTCTAGTGCTTATTTTAGACCTACGTCTGGCGTAGGAAATAAGCAGCGGATCCGGATATCTGAATATTGAACGGAATGCGTTTATATAATAAGAAAAAATAAAATAAAATAGAATTGAAAAATTTTAAATGTTATATGATTTCCTTAATTTAAACACTGCACTAGTACCTGTTATACTATATATCTACTATTTGGGAGCTCAAATATGTGTGAAGAGTACGAGACAACAATTCGTACTATCTGTCTCGACGAACTATCGTGGAATCCCACTCATTCAGTGCAGCAAAGCCCAACTACGGGAGCATAAAGTACAGCTATAGTAAATTGCTGAATTCCCAAACCACAAGCGAAATCGTGTAAATTAGGAAAGGATTGCGTGCAGTGGACATCGACATTGACAGATAGAACGTACCGCTGGTGGGTGGGTCGTTGGCACGACGCACTGATACACTTTGATTAATACTTCGACCGGAGCGATCTCCGCAGTGGAGCACACTGGGTCCGTCTGAGTCGCCCAATGTCATTAGATCGTTAACTTTGCAGAGTTATTCACTCAGTGCAAGTTCGGAATTTCTGAAATTTAACTGTTGTTCACTTCCATAACATATATTTAATTCAATAAAGTATAGGTATGTCCCATTTATAACATATGATATGTTAAATAAGTATAAAAAATCACATTAATACTTGTTCCCGTTTGTAAAATTTGATTCTATTTTCTAATATGTGTTAAATGTATATATTAATCAACACAGCTACATAGTTATATGAAGATAGTCCGTGCAATGATATTTCGTTGGGGTGGACATTTACGTTTGTAGGTGTACGCTTATAAGTATGACCTCAAATAGAATTTCCGTTATATATTAAGAGATGTACAAAAACAAACTATGTAAAACAAACAGTAACCAAACCTTTGCTGGACTTGATTCAGTATATTTAGAAGCTCAAAACCCAGCTATCTCCCATGTACACTTAATAAACACTTAAAATTGTCCAGGAAGATTATACACCGTCAACTAATTTTAAACTTTACAATTCTGTAATGGACTTGTTCGATGTAAACAAGCTATTGCATGAATTCCCAAATAGGTGAGTTCCGTATCAACTTGAAATTTCCACAAGGGAAGAGAAGCAAAGCTAGCAAACATATTACGTGCTCCCAAGCCCCGCTCTAAACGTCGTCCTAGGAATTGATCTCAAAGCAAGAACACAAGCCCGTGGCTCAACAAGCCGTCTATTTCATGAATAGATGCAAACCCACCAACTTCGAAGCTCCGAAACGCTCGCAAGCGCCAACACAAATCTAAATTGAATCCATTGACACTTGAAATTAGATTGGACGCAGGAACTACCTCCTCGTAATTTAATTTGGACAAAGTGGTTCCAAGGATGGTTCCGAATTCGCACAAAAGCACATGCCGGATAAACAAATAGACAAAAGGCTAAAAGAAATCCTCCGAAGGAATTTCATCGCATCGGTTTCTGTTCTACGAATTATTTACCGAGAATTTTGGCTGGAGAATTTATTGCCTTGCGATAAACAACAAGCTTCTTATTTGTAAACTCCTTTTTATTAGTACATAGATATGAATAAGATTTCGTGATCACTAGTACATAGCTGATATATACGAGTATATGTATATATATGAATATAAAGTAGCTGTGCTCTAGTGATACTGCATATACGTTTGAGAACATTTTCAAAAATTTGCGAATTCGTAGGTAGTATCTTAATCTTAGCAGGATTTGCTGTATCTATAATCAATGTTATGAGAGACACAACATTATAAATTCATATCCGTAAACATGTTTTGCATTCGAGGTTAAAAGTATTAATTATTTGTCCTCTAGAGAATTTTTTAATTTTCCTTGACAAGTTAGTAATCGTTTAGGTAATTATATGTTAATTGTGCAAACGACGACATCGTTGTTAGCGGTAATTAATTACTTACTTACTTTTATGTGCAAAATATAATATAGAGTGCGCATAGCCCCGCGGTTTGTGTTGATCGCATACGATCAAACTAGTTAAGCAATGTCGGGCGTGGGCATTAGCTGAGCTGGGCAGGAGCGCTACCGTGAAAGGTCTTAACTGAACTAAGCATTCTGAAGGTGGTTAAACATTTCGTGGTTCAACTCCGGAGGCACCGCCACCACATCTATTTTGCCTTAAGTAATGTTCTTGCTTTTGTAATTTAACCCTCCAAACAGGGCGCGATATTAAGAGAGGCGTTCCAACTTAGTCTCCAAGAGCAGCGACACATTTGTGGTCGATCTAATAAAGTACTTCGACTATGTCTTGGGTTGATTTCCGATGTCCATGGGCGGCAATCAACAGTCAGGTGGATTGCATGCTCGCTACCTCCATGTTATATAAAATAAATAGAAAGTAGTATTAAGACCTCGGGTTGTTGCAGGTCGACCGGAGCCGTCAGTGCGATGGTTGGTGAACGGTGTGCTGGTTGACGAAGAGTACGAGCACAACACGGGCGACGTGATAGAGAACAGGCTGATGTGGCCGGCAATCCGCCGCGCAGACTACGCGGCCGTGTTCACGTGCCAAGCCGCCAACTCACACCTCGTACCGCCTAAGGAGCTGTCACTGGTGCTCGATATGTTTTGTAAGTACCCACTGATTACATTTTTGTTTCCAGAACCTTAATCGCTCTTATCTTTGGTAGACATTTAACATGACGTTAGATCAGATAAAGTGTTGTATTCCGAATTCGTAATGTGTACATTTCAAAAATTCTCTTTGATACATGTCAAGTAGACACCGATGAGGTCAGACTTTTTTTTCTTCTTTCTTATTCAATTTCTTTGATCCAATTGAAATGGTCAATATTCCTAGCTTAGGTTAGCCTAGGGTTATCAAATCGCAAAGGTGTCGTAAGATACCTGAAGACACAATTAGTATACGTCCATCATAATACATAATTTAAAACATGTTTCCTAAATTAATATGATTTAATACTGTAATTTTGTTATTACATTGGTTTTGAATTATCTAAAAACGAATGATAATAAAGACGTCGGAGCTAACTGTCTGTGCAGCCTTGTTTACATGCTAAACGCCAAATTTGCATTTAGTCCTGAGACTGACTGCGGAACTTTCATTACAGCTAAATATATTTCGTTGCTACATCTACGTACTTAATAGCTTATAAGCTGAAGTTAAAATTAAACATAACCTTACAACTCCTATTAAGTTAAGAAGAAACGTATACCTAACGTATATGTAATGTTTTCTATTTAAAAATTATATTTAGCCGTTTTATTTTTTTTTGAAAACAAAAACTTTCAGGTATTCCCTAAGTATTCAAGTACTTGTTTGTACATTGTTATAAATTGGAATATAATTATAATGCAATAATTATCGTTAAACTCTTGATAAGGTGGCAAATAAGGTTATAAAGTAAGTTGATAGTAAGCGTACGGTGCACCTGATGGTTCGGCGAGAGGTCACAGCCCCCTTTCGACATCGCTTACAAAACCCAGACAGGATTAAAGGTTTGTCGGATGTCGAGAACAGATGAGATGCTACCACTGGGTACTAATGTATTTAAGGCTTCGTTAAGTCTCTTCCTTACCTCTCTCTCCAAACCAGAATAGGTACAGGAACATGACCTGCAGTTATAAGATAGAAGTAGATGTGACGGGGATGCCTCTATAGTTCAACCAGGAAGAGGTGCAATATATCTTTTTTCAGCAACATTAGTATTAGCGTCATTTTTTGTAATCAACGGAACATCGGAAACATCTAAGTAACTGCTTTAATATTTTCCATTTCTTCAATTAATGTAATTTTTATTTTCCAGTAAAACCTCTGACAGTAGAGATCAAGAAGCCAGCTGAAGTGGGCGAGGGCGGTGTCCTGACGGCGGAGCGGCGCTACGAGGTGGCGTGCGAGTCCGCCGGCAGCCGCCCGCCCGCCCTGGTCACCTGGTACAAGGGAAAGAGACAACTGAAAAGGATAACGGTGAGTTACAGATTAATAGATACTTGCAGATTTACAGGATTATTTTAAACTTAAACTCAGTCAATCGCAAATAATTTATTTCGTGTACTAAAAGTTCGGTTCGTCCAAATAATTGTCCATATAAGTATAACAAGTGATGCGGTGTTGATATTGACGCGACCAACTACAAAGACACACATTTATTGAATTACTTTTAGCTATAAAAAAACAAAAATGTTGGTTCGTTATTCCATCCCAAGGTAGATAATCTCCGAAGCGTAGTGTTTGTGGATTACGTCACGGTAAACAGTACGTGCCGTGCTTGATCGCGCTCGCTGACCGTTCCGCTAGCTCCTGCTGCTGCACTAAGTGGATTTTACGTCCCCAGGATGCGTTGCGTTAGAGAAAATAAAACGAGTGCAGTGAAATAGCGTGTGTTGAAATTATCGCGCGTGATTATACCTCTCATTACGACGTACAGCATTCTCATAAGACTTTAGAGAATAATTTAAATCTGATTTTAAGTTCATTGTGTCACTGGTTTGCAGAAACCAACAAACAAACAAAAAGTATGTAGTGTTTGCTATTGTTATAATACTAATATAGAGTCTTGTCACAGATAAAAGACAAAAACATTCATAACATAAAATCATTATAATTGAGGCAGCATATTACAACAATAGCATGTACGTAACCAACCAATAATAGCTTTATTATGGTTTTAAAATGTGTTTTTATGGCCCTTTTCCGCTACGCATACGTATAACTAGAAATAAAAAGTATTGGTGTACAAAGATCGCGTTCCACAAATTCCTTGTTTGCGGATTACGATACGGTCCACAAAACGTGTCACGCTCGGTCACGCTCGCAAAATATTCCGCCAGCCTTCAAAGCCTTTCCCGTAAGTTGATTTTATAGCACACACTATTTTTCGTATGACAGCAGAGCGCAAATAAAAATTTTTGGCGTTTTGGTACATAAAAAGTTCAGCTGATTATTGTTTGCGGATTATCTCCTGATCCCCACGCGCGGCGCCTGGTCACGGATGCCAACTATTCGCTGGTTTTTATAAACTTCCTAGTGGATTTTGGTATTAGAACATTCATACTTACTTACATACTTTAATTGAACTGATAGAAATTCGGTTAGGTTAGGTTACATAAAGATGTTTGTTTTGTAATAGTCTTTGATTGAGTGCAATTTACATTTTTATATTTAACTTCTTATTATTTCTTATAATGGAATAACTTCACAGAATTTGGAAAATATTTCATTCGAATCATCCATCACAGTACAATATAAATATTAAAAATAACAAATACAAAAGGAAGGAATTAAGTTTTCGGTTAATATTGTTTTCGGTAAATATTGTTAATTTTCTGTGAGGTGGGGCCTGACAGAAAATTAACAATATTTAGATTACCAAAATAATACGAACGGTAAATCCAATTAACACGACAACGGGCCAATGAAAACTTGGAACGACAACCGCAAACTTCATTGAAGCCGCGCAAAGGAACGGAACGGAACATAGCTTTAATTTCCAAGCGATGCGCCCAACCGCAGCCCGTTACAGGACAACGCTTGACGACTGTTGCCCGGAAATAAAAAAATATACAGAACATATTAGGCACTTTCATCGGATTTTTATGAAATAAGAAAACCATATAAATGCAATTTCAGGTAATCTCAGGAAATACACAAATATATAATTTTCTAATACTAATTAAAGTGTTTAAAGTTAGCATAATTCATATTTAATTTACAACACACGTAGATCGCTTGATTTTAAGTAGTCACTGCCCCGTGGGCTATGGATATTAAGGGCCATATCTCACTTAGTCGCTGGCGACGTAGCCAAATAATTCATATTTAAATGTATGGTAGCTAACTCACTTGGCTACGGTTTGGCTACGTCGCCAGTTTGGAAGCGTAGGTCAACAAGTCACTTTGTGTCGAGCTGGCAATCTGGCGACGTTGCCAATAAAATATACACGAGTAAGTTGCGCCTAACTAGCTCAATGGTCAACCGGTTATTATTCACTAGCTGACACGGCGCACTTCATACCGCCTCCCAGTCCCCGTCCCACAACATTTTTATTTATGAACCGATATTCATGAAACAAACACTAAATGTTAAGTGAAGCTTACCACAATACATCAGTGAAATTCAAATGAAAATTCAGAAGATTCAAATCATCCGTTTCCGTTCTTTTGGGTTCTATTATTTAATTAAGACCCCTAAAAATGTTTTTCTCTTAAATATCTTCCATGTACAGACAGCAATCACTTACATATTTATTAAATGTATATTTAGTGATTTAATAGAATACTTAAGACATCAAAGAGATTCCATCACGGATCTCCGCTGTATAAGAGACTTAATAGAATACCTAGGTTGAAATTGAGACATCAAAGAGCCAATAAGGATCTCCACTATGTAAGACTTGAGATCCTTTTTCATCAGCGTTACGAGATGCCTAAGCTAAAGGACGAAAAAAGCAGTTTACCTAATGGATCGTACATATATATGTAGAGGTTACTTATAATGTTGTCGTTTATAATTAGCCAGCGCCAGGCCTTCAGTTAGCGCCAGAATCCCGTCTAGTTTTAGGTAAAACGATACAAAATTGGCCACAATCCAGGATTTAGAGCATAAACACATTTGCGCACACGATAACACGCGAAGTGTATGAAATTTGAACGCCACTGATGCGCCAATGTTTTTTAAAAGAATGACTTTACGTAACAGAAGGTGGATTCCGAGAACAGTTTAGCTTCAACGAGGAAAAACGGAAGCTGGTACAACACATTTCGGTCCTCTGCAATAAGAAAAACAACAAGACGCAAATCTACAATATAATAAAAGAGCACAGCATAATTTGAGAGTTCGTACCTATAATTACATTATAAGTAGTTCACATTCAAAGTCAGAAGACCAATATGTTAGACAATCAGACAACATTAATTCAATTAAATGCTTATGAAAATATTTTTAGTCAAACTTATAAAAACTTGTTTGTCCTTATTGTTTCAAGACGATTCTAAAGGTCCTAGACTTTAAGTTTCCGTCTTGAAAAGGATCCGGTTTGTAAGATAGTCTAAAACAAGGCTGCTCCTTTTTCACAATCGGGCCAAATGCACCATTCAGCCGTTCACGACGGGCCTTTATTAGGCAATATTATGCTTTATTAGGCAATATTATGAAAAAAATTAACAGGATTTTTCAATTTGGTGCGTGTTTCAAAACTTACTTGCGCGCGTCACAAGGTGGCCCGCGGGCCTGGGGTTGAGTTCCCTTGGTCTAAAATATCGAAAGCTTAATATAAAAAATGTTAATAAAAGCTCTTTCAGTCGACGGGTGGCTCTATGAGTATGTTCGAATCCCGTAAGATGATAAATTGTTTATGAGCTACTGTACTGTACTGTGTATGTGAGGAATTCTGGGGAGAAGGTTGTAGAACCTTTTACGGTTCAATTCTAAGGCACCACCGCCAAACATATTTCTGCCTTATAACAGCAGTGTTCTTTCTGCTGTGTTCTGGTTTGAAGGGTAGGGGGACATACTCGAAGCGTTCCAATTTAGTCCTCAGGGGCAGCATCGGATTCGTGGCCGATCTAAGAAAGAACTTCGATACTGTCTTGGTTTGATTACATATGTTACTAGTCGGCAGTGACCACTTACCATGACGGATTGTATGCTCGTTTACTACCTCCCAGTTATTAAAAAAAATGTTACATGGACGTAAACCGTGTTTCGTAGTAGTGTTCCGCTTCGACTTTCAATGTTCTAAACGCTTCTGCAATCTACGGCACAATTTGTTTCCATGGTATATGTGGCATGATGCGTTGCCATCGGCTCATGTGTCAATTAAAACAATGAACAGTATTAATATGAGCCATTGTTTTCAATTGATTGAAGGACCAGTAGATCTCAAATGTCAATTATATTCGCACATACATAAGGTCCAGATTAGCGAAGCCGCTCACAAATTTGCATGTAATGATAACGCGTCTGTTGTAACGTTGTAAGCTTCCTTGAATTAGTTTGCAAACAATCAGTGTATCAGTAAATTTTATGCATTTGAACATTACGTAATCCAAAACCTTCGCATTCCACGACCACATCAGAATGTTACCGTCTGGTTCTGACATAAAATGGTACAATCAATGAATATTTTTGGACAGACAATGACACAAACATTATCTAATATATGGGCTTATAGATAAATCGAACACCATCAACGAATGTAACCATCAGCCTTTAGATCCCTCAATTTCATCATATCATCTATTCTTATCTGGTAGTTCCTGCCTATAAAACATCATGTATGCTAAATTTCAGCAGGATGAGTTTAGTAGTAGAGACCTGAAAATATTTCACCATGCAGATCCAGGGCGTATCGAAGAAACATCACAGATTTTTAAATCACCATATAGACTCCGTTGTCTGAGATAGACGGCTTGGGTAGGTGCTAGTCTATTGGTACAAGTAAATAGTAATGTATACCCACTGGTTTTTCGATCTAAGAAATCGGGCACGCTCTCACCATTCAATTTAGGAAAACTGCCCATGCATTTTTATATCCAATTCAAGTCTTTATCAACTTGATAATAAAATAATGCACGTTATATTCTAGAAACATTTGTAATTATCGTGATACAATACTTATTGGCGACTATCAATACGTATTTGATCGATCATTTTCGATGAATCCTAAATGATAATATACACACCGACATTGTTCATGAATTCATGATATTTAATTACTAGATGGCGTAATAATAGAAGCGATTTCAGAGAAACTAATAATAAATACCAGTTTAGTATAAATAGTTTATCTTTCGTCGTCTTAGCTACTATCAATATGGAAATACCAATAGCGTCTCGAATTAAAGGAATTCGAAGGAACAGGGATGTAGATGTATTGTAATATTAGTAAGAAATCAATATAGGTTTTTTGACCATATACCATTAATCAAATCTCAGCCCATATTACAAGTTCTTTAAGTTAAAGCGCTAGTGGCGCCGAATCGAACTTAATCGGTCCTGTAATCTATAAAAATCTTATCAAACACCTACGTGATATCAAGTTTTCTGATATATTGCAGTATTATCCGTTTATCACTGGTTTTAACTAAACTGCAGTCATATCGCGTAATTGTTTGATAATAATAGTACATGTATTACGACTAAGGTGACATAATTGGAACGACCGGTACACCGGTCTGCTTTGTAGCGGGTTCGTAGACTTGATTTCCTTATAGTTATAGGCTTACAAAACAGATACATAGCTAAAGCTTTTAATTTACGTCACGGACTATAGATATTATGAGTGTATTTTATAAGTTAAAAAGTACGGGGAGATTACTCTGAGGCGGTACAATGTGCGCCGGGTCAGCTAGTATTTTATATAAATTATGAAACGAAAAACAAAAAAACATCACTGATATTATCAACCGACATTTTTACGTGTTTGTTGTAATATGCAACAGCGGCACTGAACGAGGAGTCAAGGCGGTTTGATCCAATGTGATCGACACATATCGGTAATGATAACGTCGGTAATTTGCAAACTGGTTCGAACCTAGTCCGGGAGGACGTTGGAACGGGAAGCTTATTAACTAAGCATTAGGTAATGTAGATTCCTATCGTTATACATCCTGAAAACGAACGATGTACTCTTAGATAATTGAGGCAAATAGAAGGTTATGTAGAAGTTTGCTTCCTGTATCCGATGAAAAAGTTTTATCAGTATTACCTTGCTTTATCAACTCTTTATATTTGTTTGCATTTCTACTTTATACTATACGAGTGTTCTGTATCTTATGCTCTGGTTTCGGTTCTCGGTATGCGGTAGGAAAATTTAAGCGTTTCAACTTAAAACTCAATTATCAAAGTTTCGTTGACACAGCACTGTTTTAAAATGGTTAGATAAATCATTCATATTTATACTACAGAATACATGTAACCGAATAATGCACATTCTAATAAATGCTAGAAGTTAAGTAATAAGAGTGTTATTTGTGTTCAATAATATTTCCTGACAAATTATTTAAATAACTTGAAAACTTTAAAATTTAATATCATTCATCAGGCTCGTGATAAAATTTAAGCATTTTCAAACTAAAGCATGCATTTACACCTTTTTTTTTAATAAAAGAGAAGTTGGAATATATTTTATATGAACGATGAGTAATCATCACGAGTAAAAACATAGCCCAGACTCTACGTCCGTCTCGCGTCAGTCATGAATATTTTTTCAGCTTCAACACTTCAACATAAATCAACAGAAGACGTGCCGTAAAAATGAAATCGCCGTAAAACGTAACCTCGCCAAAGTAAACAAAGACTAGTTATAAAGATAAAACTAGCACAATTCTCTTTACAGAGAAGTTTAAAGCGTATCAACAGGTTTACTGCTCAGCTGTTGCTGTTTACCTCAATCTTGTTTTTCGATTTTTATCGATTGCTTTTTCTCCCTGGTTGTAGCCGTATAGCTGCATAGCATTGCCTCAGAGCTCAAAAGGACTAGAAGCCGTTAATTACACCATTTAGGTACACAGCAACTTAAGATCGCGGTTACAATTTGAATGATATTTACTTCTTTGGATTCGTCTCAGCCAGGAATAGCAAAATACCTATTAATATATATTAAAAGACGGAAACTACAGCGGGGACGGAGACGGGGACGAAAATCATTTAACCCTGGATGCAATAACATGACGTCGCTTCCATTAGGTGATATGAATATTTAGTGCTTTATAAAAATGAAAAAAATATTTGCTTGAATATTCAATCGGAATAAGATAAATTTGTTAAAAACAGAGAAGTAGACGTAAACTAACCGCGCATAGATTTGTTTCCAATTCTCAAGAACAAGTGAATACGGCTACAGAGTTTACATAACAACAGGAACTATTAACGCGAATCGCAAAGTCCATTCGGAGAGGCATGGCTATTCAAAACATTTGTATTCTAAGGACACCGAGGAACATGAGCAGACTGCATGCGAAATGAGTTTGTAAATAGCGTGTTTGAACTATGTTGAACGGTTTAAGCTACCTGAATAGACGGAGAAAAATCTATGTTCTGATAACTGGGAAGAAGGCATTGATTGTTGATAATACTTAAATTACTCGTGTTAGTGTTGGAAATATGCGACATAATCTGTCGATATTGATTTAAAAATTCACAAATATAGTATATTTCCTATCGGTGTAATTTAAAACACAATTAGAATGGAACAGCTTGTCTTTGCGATTTGAAGATATATAGAGATTTGTTTATCACAAAAATTGTATGTAAAATCTTTTACCTTCATCTTTGACACAGCAATGCCGCAAAACATTTCAACAACACAGCCAGCCTAGCTCGCGGAATTCAGGGAGTAAACTAATTTTCCGTTAGTCCTTTCTCCGTATGTCATTTCCACATGAATATAGTAATCCCCTAAATAACAGTCATCTCCAATTACACGAGAGGCAATAAAAGTGGGTCATTTGCGAAATTGCGAATGAGGGCCACTTTGTGAGTGTGCGTTATTTGACGTCACTTAAGACTTGGCGCTTTGGACTACTTTAACGGAAATCTGAAAATAACTCGGAATGATGCAAGATTGATGATTATGCCAGCGATCCAGACGTAATTGAAGTTAAGGATGAAATTATTCTGCTTCTTTTCAATTTCGCTTTGCCTACTTGTAGCGTATTGTGCGTTAGATATATAAACAGATTTATTAAGTAACTATTCTGTTCATGTTCATTCAGACGAGTTTTCTGTTCCGCATAGTTCTTGTTCCACTAGCCAAACGTACAAGTACCTCAAGACTCGCTCGTATAAAAGCTAAGCTTTCGGTTCAAACTAAGCATACCTAAATACATTGAAAACATCAATAAATACTAGTTATGTCTGCAATAGTTGGTGATCGACGCGAATATACGAAAGACGAGACGCCGTCTGACGTCAGTTGGCAGGCTCCAGGCGCAGTCTGTCTGGCGGAACGTGGAAATAGCTCAAATAACACGACACGCAGTGCTGGATTAACCATATAGCAAGAGTAGCAAATACTTCGGGCCCCGCGCATGGAAGGGGCCCCGCGTATCAAAGCTTTTTGACCGTAAGAAAATTATCGGGGGACCAAATTTAATGTGCGAGGTTCTCGTGTTCGTTCTTCGTCGCGGAGTGGACGATTCGAGTTTCCATTCTTACTGCCACGAACACTTTATTTTCGCCGTCGTTGTATAGTATTGTAGGCAACAGGCAAACATTTTCTACTGATTGCGCTGGCTTAATCCGGCCCTGACGACACGCAGAACAATATGCCCACCGCACTTATTTCCAGACCAGCCCACGGCTGTTTTTTTTGTAGCATGTGATTGAGGAGCGTTGGTGCTTCTGGATGGAGTTCAAGTTCACGTTCTCAGTGAATAATAATAAACTAAATAACAGTATAGAATATATTCAACAAACTGGTCGCCAAAAAAAAATATACTGCAATATAATATTTTTTTTATTAAAAAGCAGTTAATAATATTTATGTTGTTAGAAGTTTAAGACGTTTAAAAAGCGTACTTTAAACCTCCTCGTTTAAAACCATTTTATATGATACATTGTACTGATGCTGTTCACGAAATTATTTTATCTCTTCACAATTCCAGTAGATACAGTGTAACCGAAGAAGAATCAATACTAGTATGTACGAGCATTTTAGCTCGTAGCATTTTAAAGATCATAAGAAAAGTGTTGTAAAGTCACTGTGACCTATAGACTTTGACGATAGACGGATAAACATGATCCATGTTTAGGCAAATCCTATGGAAATTCATCCATTTCACGTTAGAATAACAACGACGAAAAACAACTCGGTTACGTCACCTTTAATTTACGTAACAGGAATATCTACATACTTTTATTCTTATCTCTTTATTGCGTTCACGAATTGTGATGAAGCGATAAAACTGTCTTTTACGATGTCCATGAGCCTTAATGGCGTTATTAAATTTGACATCGGCCTGTTTTTGTTTGACCTACTGTATTTGCCTCCAGGTTAATTCTATGTCTTTTAGTAATTATTTTCTGTTAGTAGCAGACGGTGCTAGTATCCGGACCACTCTTTACGTCAATTAGCACGCTTCTGGCACCGATTGTGCATCCTGCTTTTACATTATAAGCAGAAAGAAAAGGTTCGGATAGCGGCAGGCATGGCGGCAAGAACCGATTATAGTAGTAGCGTAAACTACTATAATCTATTCTTAAGTGTTCCTATTTTCTAAGAGTACTCATAAGACGTTAACTTACGATTACGGTTGAAGGAGAAAGAGGAAATTAGAAGGTTATCAGGAACCAGTAATTAGCTTATAGATAGGATACAGTAATAATTACTTAATTTAGAAATAGGAATTTACAACCCCTACAAATTCTATCAAGGAGTGCAGAAGATTAAAGGACGAAGACAAATTTGGATCGTCATCAGCTGGAATAGAAACATAGAAACATTAATCTTAAGAACAAAGTAGGTGTTCATAAATCTTACAGATTTATCTTCATTATTATACCTGTATACATTATTGTCTGTGTATTGTCTATTTTGGATTAATTTAATAATCCTTTGTCACGCAACACATGGGCGGTATATATTATATATTCGTTTTGTAAATTTCTTTAGGTTTTTAAAACACCACGAACCTTTTGTATGATGAATGAATTTTAAAAATAAAACAAAAGTTCTCTCGCATTAATTAAATGTTATCAAGTAAGATATAATGTCGGCCGTCTACATAGACACTGGAACAAATACTATAAAATATCCAATGTCCTATAGTAGATCAAACCTGTATCGTGAAAAAGATTAGGTAATCATTGGTCAAACTCTACCACGCTGTTAAAAACTGAAATAAGAAAATGAGTGGCCCAAGGCGAGAACAAGATCTTCGATGTTTGTAAGTAGGCTTGTGGTGTTTCAGATAAACGACTAAACAATAAGGGGTTACTGGTAAAGTGATGAGTACCTACTAATGAAATAATTATACATACATACAGACACATAATTATTCGAATCCGAGCACGGGAGGAAGAACCCCCGAAGTGTCGTATGTACTACTCGTAGTAACTATATCAGTAATGACAAACTACTACTACGAGAATGACTACTATACCGTAATAATATATAACTAATTTATTATGAGATTCAATTTGTGAGATATCCGAATCCATACACCCGAGAAGAACCGGTATGCTTAGCCAATGATCCTTTCTTTTTCCATTAGAATCTATTTACACCGGTAAGTCATCCGATATTCATCAATAAATACAGAACCAACTACGCATGACAGAAGCCGCACCAGGTTTTTATTATTACTTCCTGGTAAATAAACGTATTTACTTCCCATACCCGCATAACCTTACGCTTATGCAAGGCTGTATCGGAGAGTATCATGGCCGTCTTTCAATATTGCATTTCTATAAATAGAACGAATGCATAGCCCATTCCGTCTCTTGCAGAGATACTCAACATTTTATCCTTATGAAATATTGATATTTGAATAGTTCTAAGTAAAAGATATAAAATAATATTAATGAGACTCCTGGGACGTCATTTTATTACTTTAAACATTAACTTTACTTTTATGTGTGCAAGGCATATAATTCGGCAAGCACATAATTGAAAACATGAGTACGAGACACAGGACCTGCTTTAATACGGATACAAGGTATATAAAGTGGCCAATAACGATGTAATAAGAATACTAAACATGTAGAAAATTAATAAATAAACTGGAACACATAATGTTCAAAACGCTAGCTGGAGGGATTAAATTAAACTTTCAATTGGCCAAAAATTAGTAAACCAATATAGGAATTTTCTGTACGATAAGGTTGAGTATCGCTGGCTCGAAGGTTCAAATGACATTTTCAATTGACCAATAGCGACCAGATCAATATATTTGCGTGTACGCAGCGCACTCAATTGGACGCATTCGGCTCAATTAGATAGAATTGAGCTGCTTTCCAGAAGCATCCATGGGTCTACACGCATAAGTCCACACTTAGCTTGAATTGATAACATACTTGCTGTGGCAACCAGTCTCAGAAAAATTAAATGATAGACTCTGGTCAATCGAACGCAGTGGTTCAGTAAATGGTTCTAGTCTTATTTCACTATTACTTATTCCAGTTAATTTTGTTAAGCTGGCCAGACTTCACTCAATTATAGATTTATTACTACTTATTAATTACTAACATGAAACTTTTGCGTTCTATGGTTAAATACGCTCAGTTAAAATATTTATATGTACATAATGGGGATAAGCTACTAAATACCTGTTCATTTAGTAGCTTATCCCGTGTCATTTGCATTAAATAAAGAAGTAGGCATTTATCTCGAAATACTCTTTTAATTCCACGTTTACAAGCGGATATGCGGGTCAAAATAAGTTTCATGATTCATAAGGTATAATTAAGAATTATAACGCATAAGAAAATTAGTTATGACATGAATAGAATATTAATGTAATTTTCGCTGCATTTCCGCAGACCTCATCTCATTGATTGTCTCGTAATAACTCAATGTAAAAGTGATGCCATTAGTTTATTATAGGCTTGGCGATGCCACGCACATATAATAATTATGAATTAT
>DWNJ01000058.1:0-20847 GCA_018250275.1 Udranomia eurus | reverse complement strand
TTTGATTAGAATGTACATGTCGCTGACATTAACACTAACTATTGAGGCAATTAAAGAGAACAGAAGAGAACTAGATACACGTAGATAAAGCCTAGAAACCGATTGTGAAGTAAACAACTTAGATCTTGAAGGTCCGATCAAAGCGGAAATGAGGCATGTTTACGCGAAACTAGTTTCTAATAAATGTAATAGAAGCTACAAGGATACAACACAAAGTAAATAAATAAGTCAATCATAAAAGATATATATATGGTATGTTCCTATCTACATTTTTTTAGTTCTTCCAGGTCATTAAAACGAAAATGAGGCGTATTTACCTTACGTATATACCTTCGTCTATGTAGGGATCTATGTAGGTACACGAGAGAACCTAAAAAGACGCATATAATACTTTTTCAGTTTACCAAATTTTCAAAAGAATAACATCCGTTTCTGCACAATACATACAAAAATTCATCCTTGATATAAGTAAGATTTCAACTCAGTACAAATATAAAAGAGCCAATATTTACTACTCGACGTATTGAAGTGTCGAAAAACAGTTATAAATACGGATTTCAATAACAATAAATTCGACTCAAAACAAATTCGGTGCGCCATTGCGTGTCCAGTTTAAGCAATCACAACATTTCAAACACGGCTGTCCGGACTCATTAAATTATATTTTTTTAATTAATGGATGCTTATCTTCAGGCAACTTGGCTATAAATCTGGAGGGGGCGTGCGTTTGAGCATTGAACTTAAATATTATGGTGCTCTTTCTAATTAAACCCAGGGCTGGTCTGTCCGGTGATCTCGCGGGCGCAAGTCACAAGCGGGTGGAGTAGATGCATTAATATAAGGTGTCAATAATGCTATGTTCCTTTTGAATGTCCTTTTGAATGTCCTTATTGTTCCTTGAAACATAGAGTTTATTCTGCTTCATGGCAGCTCGAAGTAGAAGAGGAATTATACTAGTCTTAGTAATTATAACTAGAAACTGCCTAGCGGTGGACAATTTTTTAATTTTTTTTTGGAGCCATTGGTCCTCCTTTACTTTGCCCCAGTATAGAGGGAGACCTCGAGAACAGAATTCCCCAAACCAACGTGGCTTTATAGTCGTAACGTTGGAATCCATGTGTCATATTGTGTCATTGTCATGCCTATAAAATATTTGTATATATCAAAGGCATAATCGTGTGTGTAATGTTTTGTGTAATTTAATGTATTTCTAATGCATTATTAGATTTTTGCACTTCTGCTCTGTATAAAAGTCGATTATGCCAAATTTCATACTCCTCCGTATATATAAGTACTTACACTTAACTTCCTATGTTAAGTGTAAGTACTTATATAAATCTATAAGTACCTTAAATATTAAATACAATTATATTTAATAAAGTACCTTAAATCAGCTATTTATTAAGTATAAACTTTAACTCGAGTTAATACCAGCCAGGTTGACCGATAAAGCCACTTAAAACGGCATTCGGATACAGTGAGCGTGAACGCTTAATATTGAAAATATTTATATTGCTGATTGTTGTCACAGATTATAATATAGTTGTATCGAAAAGCGTTATCAATTACCGGCACTTTATTTCTCACGATTATATACACTTTGATTAACCATTACATAGTGAATATTTCACTATTGTGAAAAGTTATTAGTGTATAAGCGTTTATAGGAGAAAAGTAGACGTTATGATTTCGTCATACACTATTGTAAATTTGCCACTACCTTCGTTTAATTACTATGGTAACTCAGAAGTGAGTATCTACATGACACTGAGGTGAGATACTCTTCTGCCGATGAATCGCTTTTGTATGGTTAGAATTACAATGGGCACTTTTAATTTGACATGATTGGAGGTAACAATTGATAGTTATTCCTAATATCGTTCAACCTTTGACTCCTATATATTTTTTTAAGCTTGTGAAGCTTGTAAGCTGTTATTAAACAATCGCTACAGAAGTTTCATAAGCGATTATTCTTGTACCGCGCGCAAACAATACAATGTGGGATAATTTTTAAACGATATCTTCTCAATCTACAGATTTGATTTGCAATATTGCTCCCTTTGATATGGGGTTAATTACAACAGAATTTATTAATATCGTATGCCACACAGATTTCAAAGTTTTATTGATGAAGAATCGAGCTTCCTTATAAGTGCGAGAGTTATTTATGGAATATAATGGTCCATGTATGTTTTGTGAAGTAAAAATAATATACGGTGCAGATATAGTGTCATCGTTCAATCCTGGAGTTTCGTTTCCCGAATATTACAGTAGAACTGTTTTTAGTTCGACTTCTTGGTTCTGGTTTGCAAAATGTAAACGGTAGTATGGATATGCTACTAAATGTAATTTAGTTGCTTCTTACAAGCAATAATCAAACCGGGTATTTGGAATTTTCTTGATACTTAGTTATTTTTTTTATAAAGATTGTTGATATAAATTTTGCTATATTTTCTTATTTTTAATGAAAGCCTCAATAACTAACCAAGTAAATAACTACTCAGGAAGTTAAGAATCATCAAAATAATCATATATTCGCGTTTATGATTAAAATGTTCGTAAGACTCCAGCTAAATCATTCACTTCACTTCTCGTTTGTTGTAACGAAATCCGATAATGAAAAACCTTCAACAATTGTGGTATAAGTCGTTTCAATTACTTGAAAATATCAACGGTACCCGATCGTGATTACGATGTGATTTGCTGGTCTAAGGCATGTGTTGTACTATTCAATATTCGCGACTTTGTTTATATAATAATATAAATATATTTATTTTAGCAGATTGTCTGTCATGTGTTTAAAGAATTTTGCGGGAAAACTATATTAGTGATTAATGTAGTGAGAATTAGGTGTATCGAGTGCAGCTATTATTAGTATAGGTGGTTGAAAAACACATATTGCTTCTACTTCAATATATATAACATTCAAACGGTTTTGTAGCGCGGCTATACAGGTATATAGCTGCTAAAAAACGTGATGCCTGTGGAGAATTTATAGTGTTAAGGCAAAATTTGACTATAGCTCATAGCTTATTGTCAGCTAGCAGCTGAAACGCTTCTAATTTAAAGACTTACAAACTTATCATTTGACTCGAAGTGCATTCAAAGAGTAAATGACTAAAGCCCGTGACTTTTGGCCTTCGGCGACAGATTGGAATCGGTTCCGAGGACTAACTCGAATGTATTGTCAGCAATTACGTTTAATAGCAACCAAACGGATTCCGTCAGAATCTTAAACACGATAATTTATATACATATAAACTCATATATATCTGATACACTGGTTGACCAGCAACTAGTACTTCCACCAACACGCATTGGAGCACGTGGCGGAGTATGCTCCAGGCCTTCCCCGGTTGTGGAAAGAGACCCATACTCAGCAATGGAGCATAAACAGTTTTGCGGCGAAGCTCATATATTAGCAAGTAGTATCTAGGAGAACTGTTTGTTTTGTATCATTCCCATCCCATTATTTAATTCAGATGCAAAAGCAGTTGGTCAACAAGGTGTTACTAGGAGTTTGCTACGTAGAAATGTGATTTCGTCTTCAATATCATTTTTTCCTACCAAATATTCTTACTTTTTCCAGTCTAGTAACACATAAAAAAAGTGTAAAAATCCTATTCAATCTGCAGTTGGCCACGAATACTTGATTGATTGAATTGACTGCTGTGACAAGTTTCTGTATACAGATACCCGAAGCGAGGCGTAGAACGTTAGGTAATTCGAATCCAAAGGCACTACCGCTACACCTATGTTACATGCCGCTACTACTCCCTTATACAGCAGCGGTCTGGCTGATCTGTTCTAGTTTGAAGGGTTGGGTTCCAACGTTCAACTTAGTTCTTAGGGGTATTAAGGCATATTCTGTTTACCTCAAACAAAACTATAATCCTGTCTGGGGTTGATAATCGATATCCATGACCAGATGGATTCATCAGTCCAAAACATGGTGGATGACGAAGTCAGAAGTCATACCGGCTGGAGTGGCGAAAAGTGAAAAGGTGTTTTGCATGCTGCTCGACTACGTCTATCATAAAAACGTATGTAGATCGGAGTTCATAATTTTCCGATTCCTAGTGCTGTAGACCCGGTGCGAGCCGGCTTTCAACCACGTTTATCCTGTAGCGAGCCTCAGTAAATCACTGAGCGCGGGCCGCTCCGCTACGTGCACTTGTCTATGGGAATTCCGCTTAGATTTAGGGCCAGTTCACACTTGCCTCTCGAGTATTGTATAGTAGTGAGCTTCTTGAGAAATTAATGACGGTTTTATATGATAAACCTAACTACAGTTGTTGGTGAACTGAGTTGATGAAAACTTGTGCCAAGTTATCGCAGAGGGTACGAGTTTCTTATTTCTTATTCCTAGGAATAAGTGTGGACTACTCCCAATATATGTAAACGCAGCGGCCCTTACCTTATTCTTAGAAGACAATATCTAGTCCGATTACCATTTTTCTCAATTTTTTGCAAATAGATATTTCTAGGACTTGTAACGCAAAATATAAACCGTTAATGTTATATATGTCTAACATCTTAACACCCTTCGTTAGAACATCGAATTTCTTTATAATGTACTATATAAACTTACACCAGTATTATAATCCAATAGTCGAATCCCACAGGAACAGTGGGCACGAGCCCTGACTATTGTTGCGACTGCCCCGTGATTCATAGATCGCGTCGTTGCGTGTAGTGTGTAGGGCCGGACTACGCCCTTTGTACATGTTTCGCCCGTTAATATTATTGTCTGAAGATTTCGACAGTTTAAAAATATTTTTGGGGCAACATCAGTTACATATTGAACAAATTTTTGGGAAATATCAGTTCCATATTGAAAGTAATTCTCGATAGGTCTAAGTTTATATTCTAGTTTAAATTCTATAAACGATAGAATTTTCTATTAATTCAAGGCTATGTTATGATTATAATATGTAATTTTTATATTGTTGCTTTACTAAATAGTAAAGTCTTTTAATGTCACCGAAATAAAATAGTGTTTATAAATAGATAAATATTGCGCTTAACTAACATGGAACACCTTAAAATATTGAAAAACACCCATTAAAGTGTAAACAATAAATACCACAACTTTTGTCAAGTAATGAAGATACAAAAATATGGAGTAGGTACTAAAGAGATGATACTCTTTACCTACATACTATTCACCAAATTATTCCAGGTTACGAAGATGTTCTTTGTTTCGGAAATTCCTGGTCCAGGTGATAAATAGCAGTTAGCACAACTAAGCAATTTCAATACAAAGCCAGGCCAGGATTAGAAAGTCAAGAAGAGTATAAGGAGGTGGAAGCGAACGACGGTTGCTCATCACGCGCTCGTGATAGTGGCCCCAGACAATGGGCGATTATGTGCTTGTGCATAGATATCTGCTCTTTAGGTGGCAGTGCAAAGCGCAGAAGGTAGCGTTAGCAACGAAACCGACCGACCGAGTCCGCATAGAACTGAAATACCGAAACGCAAACTAATTTACAGGAAAAAATCGAGTAACGTTTGATATAATTGAGAAAATTAGAAGAGGTGATAATGATCATTATAAGTGAAAATACGATAACAGCTAAAACCCGTAAGTTGAAAACTATAAGTAAGTTGATAAAGGACAAATATGTCCAAGACAAGAATAAAATTGGTCAGCTTAAAATAGATTCCTTTCTTTACCTTCCGATTACTGTTGAATGTTTAAATATACATAAAAATATGTAGGTGAAAGCAGATCGTATGGATAAAGCAGATAACTAGTTTAAACTTTATCAGAGCGATAAGAACGTGAAAGCATGTTAAAACAAAATGCCATTCACACACTGAATTGCCCGTCAGCATACAGATTTCTACGTGCAGGAGATCCTTTGGCCAGTAACGATGACCTATTGTTTCCCATGGCTAAACTCGTAAGCAATGCCACGACTTGTTGGCTTCAATCCAATTATCGATTACTTAATTTTTATTTATGGAACCTATATTACGAAGGATTGATAGGAAAGTAAAGCTTAAATCATGTTCAATTCGCATAATTTAAGTAGTGAGAGAACATTATAAATTATGCATTTTGTTTCATATTTTAGCCAATCTCATTCAGTATTGCAATGATTTTGTACCGTTAAAATATTCTATAGGCGTAATCTATTAAATATCTCAGAAACTCACTTAAATACAAAAAAAACGTTTCAACTTTTACCGCTAAACGCGTTTACTTTAAAACAGCGCAAAAGTGGCACGATTTCAATAAATTTGTTAAAGTAAAATGAAGCTATAAGGTAACTCGTTGCACCGGTAGTCCTTGGTATTCCAACATTAATATTTACTCTGTCTCTAAGTGATTTTCTTTGTATGTAATCCCAAACGTCTGTTTGTTTGCCCGTGGTGCTTTCTATTCGGTGAACGTTATTGAGTCGACACTGTTTATATAGGCGGCTTTTATACAGTTGTGTTTTGTCTTGTATTACACTATATTATCGGAAAATTTTATTTAAAAAATATATTCAATTTAGATATAATGCATTTTGACCATATAATGAAATATAATAATAGTAACAATAGACATACCTCTATCACCAGCAGTAGCCTTCAAGTTGCCAATAATGGTACCACTTCGGACGTCTTCTCGCACTCGAAAATTATATCTTGGCTTGTCAAACAAGGCGGATCCGACGCCAGCGGGGATCACGTTGACA
The DNA here is from genome assembly GCA_018250275.1 of Udranomia eurus. Classification (NCBI taxonomy): domain Eukaryota; kingdom Metazoa; phylum Arthropoda; class Insecta; order Lepidoptera; family Hesperiidae; genus Udranomia; species Udranomia eurus. Next base: position 14,158 of record DWNJ01000058.1, on the reverse strand, counting down.
TGGACGGCAGCCCCCTGAGGTGCAGTCAGTCCGCCTCCATCCGTGGCCGATATATCCAAATCAAATTTTCCGTTCGCTTGTATCAACGCTGGTTTGGTAACGAAAATCTCTCCAGTGCTCCTGTCTATTCGGAACACGTCGTTATCGTTCCCACTGGTAATTCTGTAAGTGACAGTTCCGAATCTACCGGAATCGGCATCAGTAGCGGAGACAGCGACGATCGGCTCGGTGGAGGAGATCCTCCCCTCCTTCAGCGAGACGTTGTAATCTTTAACAGTGAATGCGGGAACGTTGTCGTTGATATCGAGAAGTTGGATCTTCACCATGGCGGTCGTCGACAGGCCCCCTGCGAATAAATAAATAATTGGTCTCGTGATTGTTTGTATTGTTGTAATGCTATGTTTAATTGACAGCCGCTTGATTTATGCGGATGTCATCGAGTTTTCGATGTTCAACTTCGAAGATAATAAAATGACGACAACCGGATTTAATTGCGGCGCAGTATTTCTATACGGATTTTTAGTAAAGCAGTGCCGGGCTTAAAAGAGCACATTAAGTTCACAATGTTCACAATGTTGCAAGGAAAATCACGCACCGTGTGTTCTCGCTAAGATGTTACTGTCGGTTGTGATTTACTGTTACGGTTGAATCATATAAAGAGTTTGAAACGATATTACGTTGTAAAAACATAGTCTGCTCCATACAAAAGTACTCTACGTGAACAAGTCACAAGCTCATATTCAATAGACTTTGATGTAGGATCCTTTTTTTCTAAAACATGCACCAGTGACTAAATAACTTAATTTGTTAGCGGCGTTTCAAATCAAGATGAAGATGCTGGCCCACCATAAACAATCCTGTCTGTTTGACTATCGAAAGCCGAAATTACTACCGAAATTCCCTTTCCAGTCGCCGCTTGGTCGCAGATTGGTCGAAATAAAAACGCGAAGTAATAGTTGGACGCTTCTCGCCACATAAATCAATTGGGGCTTGCAAAGACAACGGGCGACGGACACTTTTGGAATTTATTCGCGACCGAGGCTGGTGCTTTATTTCGAGCTGATTCCGTATACTCGTATACCTATAAGGCTATATTTCGTGCGTTTACGCCACCTGTCAACGTTGAACTTATTGCCTTTCGATAAATGTTAGGGACGTTTTTTTATTACTTTATCCGGTAATTGCGCTCTACAATGTGCTGGTAATAAAGCTTTAATGATGCATGGTCGGTATCTCCTGTCCGCGTCCCTCACTCGACATGGTTTCATAATGAGTTATTATTTTGTACTTCGTTATCCATAGCTACATTATCTGTGTTTTGTTTGTTTCTTATTTCTTTAGTATTAACCTTGCTATTACTTTTCTTTCTTTAATACATTTATTTTCATTTACACGTTAAGCGTTCGCGGTTGTACTAGCTCAATACGTGAATAAAGAAAGTATTCTTTAAACGCAGAATAATTTCTTTGAGATTCTTATATATTGAGTTTATAGAAAAAACCGTAACTTTTGTAACAAGCTGTGGTATGAAGAAATTCGAACCATGTAATATTGCAAGTAACTTTAAACGGCATTAAACTCTTTTTCATATTTGATATCATTGTAAAATAATCTTAACACATACCTCTATCAGTAGCTATAACAGGAAATTCGAAGTCTGCGTTAGCTTCATGGTCCAAGGGAGTGGAAACACAGAGCTCGCCTGAGTCGGGCTTCACGGAGAACTGGGGCTTGGCGAGTCCATCTCCCAGCGTATAGTTCACGATGGCGTTCACCCCGCAGTCTGGGTCGATCGCTGACATCTGTTGGAAAAGGAATTTTCGATTATAATCTACTGAAAAATAAATTAAATGTGGTTGAAAGTGAAAATTAGAGTCAATGCACCATAGTAATTTAAAGGTGAAAAAAAAGTAGTTTATGAAAAATCACATCACATAATTTTGTATACGACGTTTTTTCATAATAATCATATAATAATAATGAAAAACGAGTCATCCAGAATTTTAATAAAAGTTTTCATACTTTTAACGTATATGGTGAATTTTATTTTGATGTCGACGACTTCTACGTACTACGACGTTCTTCTAACGAAAATGTAATTTCATAATTACGAGTATACTAATTGACCGAGGAACTTTTAATTAAAACAAGAACTAAGATTACTGCTTAATTAATTCTTGATAAAGATGAATATACTAGTAGATGTCTTCCTTCACTTTTGTTTTATACATTCTTGACTAAAATAAAGAATAGGTCGAAGTAAGCAAGAGGTACAACAGACGAGCGGCGTGCAATGCACGCAATATTTTGCAACCTTAACAGAAACCGCTAAACGAAACAGAATATTAATTTTAAATTTTCCAAGGTTAGCAAACATACATCTAGGTGGCAGTAGATAAACATCATAAATAATTAGGGGTATTTGATTCAACTGGAATTGATTGGCCCTCTGTGAGGTCCTTGTTGTTATGACGGCCAATGAATAGGATTTCACTAGACGTTGGAATGCTGTGCGTCCTGGCTTAGCCACTGATCTCACCATCGGCGACGGAAATATCATTAATGAGATGAAACTAGTAAACAATGGTATTTATTTGAGTTGTAGTGACAGACGAATCTTTACAAAAATAATCATGTCAATACGATATCAAGGTTTCTATCGTCTATTAATTTTATACTTGAAATCTAACACTCATCTTAATGAATTGGGATATCAGCCTTCGTCTATTATTTAACAAATTTATATAGATTTGATTGAAAAAACCAATAAAGCTATGGTTTGAAGTTATCGTTGAAGTTGAAGATCTTAATAATAAATTTTGTTTCGTTAAAGTTATGATTGTCGAGAGTGAAACATGCGCTCATAATGCTGCATGGTATTAACGGAAGCTCGTGTAATAAGTCATTGTGAAGCTAAATGAGGATGGTCATCAACTACTGACATGTGTTTTTGTTTAGCTTGTTTTATTACTCACACTAAGTAGAGAATTCTCTGAGGTATTTTGTGTCCGTTGCGCCTTTCTCATTTCAGAGGACTAAATTCTTTTGCATCTTACAAAAGCCATAAAACATCAGCTGTTACTTTATGTTATAATAATTCAGTTGATATAATAAAAGTAACAGCGCTCATCATTCATCATTTGAATATCAGGTCGGTGGAGATCAAGATTTTTGATTTACGATAACCGAGAATCATTCGACGAAAACGGCCGTTTCAAGGATCCAAATTGCAATTTGATCGAGTGATTAATTTCTCGACATCATAAAGCAATCATCGTAAAGGCTTCAGGTGCGATTCTGCGTTAGTCGTGCTTCCAATCTCTAAATAATATCGGGATTTAAATGCATTTCGGGGTTCGCGATCGCAAAGAGAAATAACAAATTGGCCGGTAGGTGCTAAGTGGTCGGAAAAAGGAGAACTCGCCCAACATTGTCCATAATTAGCTCCGAATCATCTTTTTCTCTTTATCACTGTACGTTGAACGGTCAGCGACGTTTCACCACGTAACTGTCGGGCGTGTTCGCGTAATTTCACACTTAGTTGGTCGGAATTCGGTATGTAATCGCGTGCGGAGATTTGACAGTCCGTGTAACCGAAGTCGCGGTGTGTACGTGACAACACCAACTGATTAATTGCGTCGGCTGTGGCGAAGATAAATGGTAGGGCTTGCAAATGCGCTCCGGGATGCCTTACTGCGACGCGTTAAGACCGCATATCCGCCACACGAGGCTAGACGATGGTGATATTAGTCATTTTGCGCGTAAATTTCCTGTTGTCTTCATCCGTATGAATTACACTGGATTCTTTCGGAAAGTCAATCGGAATTATCACTTCCTCTTCTATATCGCAATCTGCATCTTTATTAACGGGTATACTCGTTTAAATTTAACCCCACGCAATAATATTATCATTACATTTATCGCTGCCCCACTCGACTTCTGTCTGTCTGTCTCGGGTGAAATACTTTTATATCGCGACTCACCTTCTGCGGCAAATAAAAAAACAATATTTATTCTCTTCACAAAGAAAAGTGTTTATTGAAACAATGCCCGAATCGAGTCCTTTATTATTATTGGACCTGAATGCTTTCTGATTGATGTTCTGATGTAACAATGTTGCATGTAAAGCAACCATTCCCTCAACGCAGACTTCGAGGTACCACGGCTTGAAAGAGCTTAAGGCAATATCGACTTTATTTTAACTAACTGCAGTGCAATATTTTGCGAGAGCTTCGTATGTTTACTTCCAGAAATAGGTGGATCCACAGTGGAATACTTATTACGCCCAGTCGTAATTCTGCGCAGAAATCTTTCAAACCCGTATTTTAGGCTAATGAAAAGGCCGTGTGATAAGACGTCTGCGGTGCCTCACGTAAAAACGATTAATTATGTGTAAACGCGTTAACAATAATTATAGAATGCCTTGGGAAAATTATGGTTTGTTTTAGGCCGCATCAATTACCTTCCGTTAGTATTTTTCATTACTATGGAGGATTATGTTACGAAACAGGTTATTAGACCTAAGAATAAAACCTTGGCCAACATAGTAAAAATTCTTTTGAAGTAAGAAACTATCCGTATATGTAAGTACATATCGACCATAATTAACATTTGCACAACATAAAGGATAAGCGTGGGCAGGGAGTTTTCATTTACACATAATGTGACTTTAAAAACGTAATTAGCAATTCAGGTCTCTGTATTCGAAACGAGTACGTAGGAACCATGATGATAGACTTTCAACAATGACTTAAATATAAATACTCCAGCGAAAAATATTGCGAAACAGACTAAAGTAAAAAAGATTTGAAAATTTGTAAAAAATATTTCAATAGAACGATTGTCAATACAGATTTTAAGTCTGCAAATAATTGTTTTGTCAATACTAGTTATCTCGAGAATTAGATTCGAAACAGCTTTCAATACATTGTACAATTCAGACAATGTTAGTAGACATAAAGTAGAACTGGGCATCGGTAGCTTTAAAAATAAAATTTTCAATAAACAGAACGAAACAATAAATCGAATACACTGCGAGCCATGATAACTCACCAACGGTATCGACCATTTCAAAATATGACACAAGAAGATAATGGCGAAACGCGGTCGGCTCCAAGATTGATACTAAAGTGCTTAAGTTGTTTATATTTAAATTTTCAACCGAGTTGACACAGGTTATTATCGGCTACCTCAGTATAGAGATAAGCGTGGCCACTATGAGATTTATTACACACTCTCGTTAACACACAGTGTTTAAAACGTTTTTGTGAGTGTTAGTCTGACTGTCTCACACGTCTCAATTAGGAACTTTAATGCGGCTGCTAATATTTTTTTCGCCTGCGACGCTTTGAAGATAAAAATCGCCGTTGACGACGGCCTGAATGAAGTTTTTAAAGCAACCACACCGCGCAATACCATACATCAGAGTGGAGCATGTCGTTAAAGTTAAGTAATAGCCTAATTCGCTCGCGAGACGTGTTAGTTTTTCTTTGCGATTAAACAGGCGTAGTTAGAGCAGAAATTTTAATAGGATCGTTAGTTCTATAAGTTGCGCCTATAACGAATGTCACGCCGATAAAAACCTACTCCGATACACTCTTTTATTTATCTTTTTAAGAACATAATGTTGGCTCGTCGATTTTATCATTTAAATTTGCATAATTAAAGGTGTGCGAAATACAATTTTCTCTAGGATTTTGATATCCCAATACATCTTACACAATAAGACGTCTGCGTCTAGTAGAAAAAATAGCGAGTACACTTATACTTGTGCACCAGTGTTCGCGGCGTCAAATTCAAGTTATTTAAATTCAAGGGACGCATTCAAGTAACTTCGCTCTCATCTAAATAAAGCGTACAGCTGCCTTGTTTACTCGACGCAAAAACGTATAAATAAATGATTTGTAACAAAAATAATAAAGATTCCTACTCAGTTCGGCCGTTGCTAAAGGACATTGTAATTCAGTCTGATTGGCACACAATAATGGAATCAAACATAAGCCATTTAAAAATTGTCCGCGTTAAAAGGAAAAAGGTAGGCGACAGTGGTATAAGGAGAAAATAAAATTAAACAGGGACAATACCAGGGCCCGATTCAGAAGGATTTGTAGTTCCATTAGTTGAACAGTTCGGGGATGCGACTGGGCGATTCCGACCTGTATCGCCTAGGAGATAAGGCCCAGTATAGACGGCGATAGTTAAAGGAATAATTAAAAAATGCAACGGAATTGTGACCTGCATTCCGAAGCTATCACCGCCTTTATAAATTGGTTTAAATTGGTGCTACTGTAATAAAATTTCCGAGAAAAGGTTTTCGGTTTAGAAGTTATTGCATCTCGTTCTGATTGAGTGTAATCGTTATGAACAGCAATTATGGGCTTGAGAAAAAGCTTAAGTACTAATAAGTTCAGAACGTCGTTAACAGAAAGACATTAAAGTCTCTATCAGCACGCTGCTTCAAACGTTTTAAAGTAAAGCGGAGTTTAAGTACACTTAACTATGGATACAGACTGTTTAATGCATAAATACTTGCAGAACAAAAACATTATACAAAATCCACAGACAAAAGTAGCGTAAAATCACAATTTGAAGTGAAAACTTTTTAGCATCGAAGCACATACTCTGTATCACTGTGAGACAATGAAAAAATTATGTTATCTCCCCATAATAACAAGATCAAAAACTGTAGTTGAGGCTGCTTTGTAAAGATATAAGATATACATATTGCAAGGTATATAAAAGTAGGCCAATATTGCTTGCTAATATAAATAAACTATTGTTAGTATTATCTATGATTTGTGACGAAAATTATGATGACGGTAGAGAAGGAGAAGAGAGATAAACGGATAAAGCATTCGATGGTTGTATTATTTAAGGAACCTGATTTTAATATTAATACGAGTATTGACGAAATCTACAAGAAAGCATATTTCATATTTAGGTAAAGTCCAACTTATCGCACTCCGGATACTCTGCATTCGTCTTAATCTCTAGAAGTTTGGTCCTCTTTTTACTACAATCTACGTTCATTATGGGAAACAATTTCAGTTTTATAAGGCATAAGTAAAAATTACTGGTGATAGAAAAAATAAACTCAAACTACCGGTAAAATCCAGTACAAATGTATTTACTTCGAAGAACGTGCTCGTAAACATCATAGAGAGTTGGGTAGGAAACGCTAGTCTGATTGATGGGGATACAAAAACTGACAAGATCAATACGTTTCATATAAAGACTCAGGAGACAGCTTGTCAGATGGTAAGGAATGTCTCCACCTTCGTTAGCCACATAATGTTAGATCCTCAAATTAAGGCACTTGTTAATTTTTTGCTATACGTAGATCGACTTAGAAATGACCATAGAACACGTGCGAAGAAGAAGTGGTATAATTAATCAGGTTATAAAAAAATAAGCATGCAATCCGTGTTACGTGTCCACAAAGGCCTCAAAAGCCTTCCTATTGAGTGACGGTCTTAGTGAAAGTTGTAATGATTTCCTAAATGTCCCTTACGATATATACGCTTCTTTCAACTGGGCTACCATGGATTCAATTGATTTGTAACAATTTGTAACAATTTCAATGGATTTGTAACAATTGTCGTATCCTGGTTTTAAACCTCTGGATAGAACACTTTTTCATCCTAGATTTGCCCTAAGCCAGTAGGCTAGTAAAGTAGTAGAGTACTACTACTTCTAAGAGTATCTTTGAGATGACACGGCATAATCACCATAGGCTCCTGGACTGTATGCGGTGATAACCACTTCAAATGAAAAAAAATCAATTCCATGTCCCCTTTCGTGTAAGACATGTCTACACGTTGCGTGGTCTGTGGCAGGCAAACCTGTGTGAAACAATTTGATCGTGTTTACATTGATGTCTCCTTTGGATTGCTGTTAAGCTTCTTAACGATCATATGATAGAGAGAAACATTGTTGCACATGTGTCGAGTTAATCACTTTAGCATTCTAATCTTCACCGTTTTTTGTATTCAAATGTTTTATCTCTTCGATAATTTCAAACACTTCATCGATTTCAACACATAATTGTTCTAATTCGCACTTCAGAAATAAAAACTTCATAGTTAGCGACAAATTAAAAGTATGCTTTCACGAACCGATATCGGTATAACTTTGTTATCTGTATAACATTGTTATCGGTATAACATTGAAATATTTTGATCACAGACGATTGTAGCAAAAATAAAATTAACCAAAACATTAATGAATATCAAAGCGCACGCTAAATTGCGTCTCAATTTATAATCCAGTATTTAAAACGTCGGCTGGCAATGAGTTATTGCGTTGTCCAAGTGTGAAAATATAGATAAAAGATAAATCTTAATCCATAAAGATAGTCTCAAGAGAATGAAATATAAAACGCGCTTATTTTCAGTATCTCCGCTAGTTGATACAATAAGGCGCCGTATATGAAGGCATACGCCTTTTTAGGGTACCGTGCTGCGAGGAAAGGAATAAACTTTTAACATGCCAACGTGGTGACATCTTGTTGCAGATAAAGTAACAAACGCGTATGGCAATGTGGCAATGATCACCATGCCGCGGCCGGGCTGCAGTTCGACGGGCACTGGGTTCGATTCCCAGTGAGGCAGAAATTTCGATGATGAGTTTAAATTTCTGTTCTCGGTCTGAGTGTCTGCGTCTTTGTGTGTTGTCTATGCTACCCACGATACACGGAATGCTAGTGTAGGGCGTTAATAAAAAAAATGTGCCGTTAAATCGTTACCTTTCACCGCGCTTAGGTATTTTGCTAATAAGGTTTGGCCAATACCTTTATTAAAAAATCGTTACTATTCTGGTTAATAATTATATTCATTATATAATTGAATGTTTTTAATGTGACGATTAGTCCCATAAAATCAAAAGAGGATACAATTACATTCATAAATTCTCGTCGACCACAAATGCGTTGTGACCTGAGGACTAAGTTGGAACGCCTCGATTAAGTTTGTCTCCCTGACCACACCCTTCAAACCAGAACACAGCAGCAAGAACACTGCTGTTATAAGGCAGATATAGGTGTGGCGGTGGTGCTTTCGGAGTCGAACCTTAAAAGGGTCCACCACCGTCACCAATCGTATAAGTATGATGCAGATATACACGTAAGTATATTTTTGTACAAAAATGTACCATCTTGTCACTAAAGATTAGGACATATAACGGTGCATTGTTGATGATGACTGTAATGTAGCTTAACCTAGTTCATTAAAGAAAATGGGTGTCAATAAAGAACGACGAAGGAGAACAGAAGCAGTGCGGAACCCACAGCGTGTAATCTAGCTCGCGATTACCCGGGTTTTAATTGACAATACACCTTCGCTGACCTTTTCTGCCTTCCTTTTGTGTCTTGATTGTACGCCGTTTGTTTTACTTATTTTTAAAGGGAACAATTATTTTTCAGACCTTTTATTTAAATAAGGATAGCATTGGGTTGGGCGTATTGTTTGCAGAAAGGAAGTTACAAGCGGCTTGGTATTTCAAGTTCTAGAAGCATCTAGCTCTTTTATTTTTAAATGCCCGAGTCTCTAGTGTTTAAAATTTGTAGCCTTTGTATGTAGGTATTTATTATTAAGCGTTTGTGGCGATGCTTTGTACCTCTTTCCACGATTAAGGTTCAGGCCTTTTGAAGAGGCTAGTGTTGCATGTGGGTGCACCTATTAATTGGGCATATTTATATTTAAACTTGTAATAAGTTTCTAATCAAATCAAATCGATTATTGGCAGTAAGGTTGATGGTGCTAGTGTACTTTAGTCGTAGTAGTGTAGTAGTATAATATGCGCTTACAGTGCCAGTCATAGGCGTAGCTTATATATAAATATGTACCTACAATTGAACACACACGTTCTTAAACTAACCATATCTTGACTTCTATATTATAACCGATAAAGAATTTGAGTATTACGTTCCATAAAGTTGTAATTAGCGACAAACAAAAATAATGACAAAAAATACTACAAGCTTGTAACAATAGAACATATTTTTTAGGATATTTATGTACTCAGTAGGTTTATGTAGAAGTTATATACTTCTTATTAAACAAGCCGTATCTACCTGTAACTAGTTGAGCATTTGGACACTTACCTTATATAATACATATCTAGTAGTTAGATAGTACATCAACTGTTGATGGATCTATATAAATCAATATATATATATATATATATATATCGAATACACTTAATAATAAACGCAAGGACCCCGTTGTATTTATAGCAGAGTAACGATTTTATCTTTAACCTAAATACTCAAATATATTACCTTAGTACAAGGGTGAAGTGAATCTAAATAAGACCAATAAAACATGAATACCACACTTTCCCGTTCTCGATGTTTTCTTGTTTCAACATTTTTAAAGGATATTTTTACCTCAAACCCACACGGTTCAAATAACAAGTTTAATGATTCGATTGCAGATTGTAATGTATCCGATACGTGCGTATTTATTATGGATACGTGTGTATCCGTATTCGATGTACGAGTATTCGACGTCGACACTCCGTGCGTCACATCTCGTAAATGTAATTACGTGTAATACGATCTTTAAAGAGTGGATTAAAAATCGTCGCTTATTTATCACGAGCGTTCGGTTCGACCTACGCATTCCTGTGCCAGTGTGATTTGGAGTTTATTTTTATTTGTGCGCAAACACAATATTTTTTTAAGAAAAGGTAAGTTTTACGTGACAGAGTAGAGTTTGCAACTAAAGATTGTGTGTCGCCTACTAATCATTAAACTTTTACAAATAGTAGGGGCAAACGTAGAAAAGTATGTTTACTAATGGTGCTAAAGAGTTTTAGATAAATAATTTTAGTAAGTAAGTAATTTTAGTAGCGGTATTTTACCTACCATTATTTAAATCTAAACAATCTGAATTTCTTTCTCTTCTACTTGCTCGAGTCGATTTACTTTGTCATTCAATAAGTCGAAAAAAAAGAGTGAAAAATTTGTCAATACCATTTACATGTTCGCCCCTTATCCACACAGCTTACATCCACGGAAGAGTCATCTGACACTGTGGTCAGCGGTTTCATCGACAGGGCAATAATCTTTGGCTAAGCTTTAGTCGACTAGGCGATTCCCGTGGCTTTGTGAGCTTTTATGGAGAAAGTTTCCCTGCGATCGTTCCGGGCTAAGGGAAGAGTTGACGATTTCTTTGTTGATTGTTCAGTTTAAAAAGCCGGATGGTTTAGGTTCCTTATAATTTATAGCAACTGGATGTGAATTAAGACTATTAAGACGTTTTTATTGGCTTCAGCCGTATGTATGTTTGTCTGTAATGGAAACGGGACGTGATTTTGACCGACTTCGGAACGTCGGATTAATTTGAATTTTTGCACATCTATATGTATCAAGAACCGACGACAATGAAATTAAAAACTGATTTTTTTTTACCTTTTTAGTTAAATTTTTCACAAAAGCGTGTTTTTTAGTTTTAATTCATTCGTTTTTTAGCTTGTAAAGAGTACAAACTAACATTGTAAATCAATGATCTACTTGATAATGTTTGCGTTTATTCTGTAACAAGGTACTATTCCACCCGCTGTTTGCTTAAAAATGTTTTAATTTTGTTAATTAATAAACTAATATATTAGTTCATAAGTAGTAAAGGTAAACTATTAGAACTAAAAAAAGAGATTTAATTTTTATTGTTCAAAAATTATTGTTCTATTTATTAAACATACGATAAAAAGATTATTTATTTATTTTTATTCATTTATATAATAGTCATAATAATATGTCACAATTTAGAAATATATATATTTAATTAACGAAATGTAACTCTCTCTATTCCTATACTAGCTTTAAGCAATCGAGAGATGAATTTATAAATGAATCTCGCTATGACGCACAAATCAAAACTTAATTTTACGGTTTATCTCATGGTGGTTTCATTAGGCAAATGGCCCCTTATCAGTCACAGATGTTAGTGAAAATGTTAATGCTGTTAGATTGTAAATTTGTGGGTAATAAAATTCGTGGTATTTCTAACTGGCGATCTTATGGCGCAGTGTGGAATTTAATTTCTGTCCACTTAAACTTTGGTTTAACGGGCTATCCCGTTTACCTATATAAGAGTGGTTTAGTTAAGACTCCTGTTCAAATCCATATTGAAAAATTCGTGCATTTTTATAGCTTCGAAGTATGCAGTCCACCTTATAAATAAGATAGATAAGCAGTCTCTGCCGACCTTGAACATCGGTAATCCGCTCCAGACAGGATTCAAGTTCTGTCTGATTAAGAATGGACCTCTAAAGTTAAATGAAATAAAATAAATTGAGTTAAATTTCAAATATTCATAAATATCATTAAATATTTTTAACACAGTTAACTCGACACTGACGACTACTGCGTACCCTCGGTAGCACGGAAACCACCACTGCCTTCACATAACGGCATCATAAAAAATATCGATTAATATTCTCCGAAATCAGAAAATCGCATATTCTCGGTGTCATATCGAATGAGCGAAAGAATTCATTTGCGAACGAAATATTCGGGTGAATGCCTTCAACAGAGATTTTTTTAGTGATTTATCATTGTTTTCTGTATGGTCTCCATTCTGCCTACGCATGGATCATGTTTCGTAAACTCTGTGAGGCGTCGATGTGTGAAGTTATGTGACGTTCGTAACCGAGAGCACCTTCAATGTGAACCATTTTGAGGCATAATAAGAGACGACGTATTGTGACCATAAACAAAACTCGGTGGAGAGTGAATGATGCGAAATTCTCGGGACGTTTACAATTACGACACTTAAGAGATGCATTTTCAAAATGGCACTCAGTAAAGTTAGCTATAAGACGACTTATAAAAATGTGACCATAGTAAATGTGAGGACATTTACTACGGTCACATTATCTATGTGACAGATTCTTGTTGAGGTTTCAGTATAGTAAAGATGGACCTTTTTTATAACTGTGAGCAAACGAGCATGCAGTTCTCCTGGTGGTAAATGGTCAGTGCCACCCATGGCCATCTGTAATCAATTCACGACAAGATCGAAGTTCTTTCTTAGCTCGACTACAAACGCGTTGCTACCTTTGTTAAGTTTCTCTTACTAAACCTTTGAAGGGGTAGCAAATGCTGCTATTATAACAAATTGGTTTGGCGGTGGTGCCTCCGGAATCGAACCGTTCTACTACATTACAATTTACCCAAAAAATTATTAGTTTAGCTTTTGTCGTATAGATATCTGTGCATAGCGGTAACTATAAAGACATTTCGCTGACTTATTGTAGCTCTGCTAAATCCCTTTTGTTATGGCTCCAGATGCAGTGGCAGCCGCACGGCGGTCAAATGGCAAAATTACACAACTAATGAATTTCAAAAAGCGACGAGACCCACACACATACCAGCGTTAATAGACGCTGGCGGGTTCGTTTCTAAGATTACTGGCTTTTGATGCGTTGCAAGTTATAAGCGGTGAAGGGAAATGAACTCTACTTTACAAGCTAAGTATATTATAGATCATCTATTTTAAAAATGCACGCCTCTCCAAAGCCATGCAACTTTTTATAAACCGATATATATTATATATTTCGATAAAAAGTACAAATGACGCAAGCTACCAGTTTTCTTACCGTTACCAACCAGTGCATTAGTAAGTTGATAAGTTATACAATTCGTGCATTCGCTGTATACATTTTTGGACATGACAGATCGCCAATTATTTGACCAATGGGTGCACGGACGAGTCTGAGCTTAAAAAAAAATAAACACATACGAGTACTAGTAAAGAACACACACGAAATAATTTTGTTTAGTGGAGTGGTGTTTAAACCGGAAGATCTACACACTTAGGGCTGAAGGTCACGTACGTCATTTAATAATAATAGTGTGTTGTATTTTTGCGTGCATGAAAAAAGCATGAAATGTTCTAGAACTTCGATCTTGTGTGGAGTTAATCAGATGTCCATAAGCGGCAGTTATCACTTACCATCAAGTTAATCAATCGTTTGGTACCTTAATGTTATTAAAAACGCTCTCTTGTCAGTACATTATTGAAGGTGGCAGAACCTTTTACGGTTCGACTCCGGAGGCACCACCGCCACACACCTATTTATGCCTTATAACAGCAGTATTATTGCTGCTGTGTTCTGGTTTGAAGGGTGTGGTCAGGGAGACATACTTAATCGAGGT